>JBBPCY010000150.1:16594964-16632170 GCA_037974405.1 Brachyalestes nurse
AGAGTGAGAGAGAGAGAGAGAGAGAGAGAGAGTCGAGCATACTTTTTTATGTATATTTATGTATGTATATGTTTATATACACAGAAAGCGAGAGCGGGATAGATAGATAGATAGATAGATAGATAGATACCATATGATTCTCTGGGTTTCTGATCCCTTGGTTTACTGATGAACTGGGTCAAAAGTTTGGTGAGTTGCTGATGTCTGTTAGTAGAACAAAATGACAAATAAGAGAATCTATTGACAGAGATAGGGATAAATCTACAAAGCCACTTAACACTCTTGATGCAGTTCTAGCTAGAGCGGCTGATAAACAAATAGCAATGGTCAACGGACCTAAAAGTAGTTCCACGATTACAGAGGTCTAGAGGTGTGAGGCCAATGTGGTTTTTCATGTGTAAAATGTGAAATCCAACACTCTGCAGTAGCAGCCAGCAGACCTCAATCACACCTTTCTCTGCAGCCACATGTAGAGCTGTCGCCCCCTGCTGGTCTACTGCATCTGCTGCACATCTCTGGTGACAAAGGGCAAAAAAATACTTAACTTGTAAAAATCCACACATTATGCTAACACTGCATATTTCCAACAGACACAAGGGTGTTACAATGGCTAAAGGTTTACAGAGACAGGCTTAGAATGGTCTCATGGAAAAGCCAGGCACTGCAATCTCTGCTCCTGCTCACGACACCATGCTCTGCTCCAGTTTAAGAAATCAATTAGTAAATTTTTGGTTTTATGTTTGGGCTCATTGTTCTGAAACATTCGTTGTCAAACAGAGACTCATTTAAGGAGGCTTTTCTTTTCCTGATTAGTCTGAAAGAAATCTTGCATGCCCACACCTGCCCAGAGAGGATTAGTAACTGATTAGTGCTGCCCAATAATGTTGCCCCTCTGAAGTTTAGGAAGCTCCTTTACCTTCACTGTAATAGCTGCATGTTGCATGACATGTTCCCAATGGTTTTCCAATCTACGATTGATACCAGGTCCAATTTGCATGAGATTCATTGAAATATTTGAAATAGCTTTTCAGAAACATGTTTTTTTGTTTACACTAATGATGTAATGCAAAGTTATTTTCATAATTAAGTAAGTTGGGGCTAGTCTTCGCTCACGAGGTGCATCAATAAGGCTTGAGAGCACAGCTAATATATCCCACCCCTTGACAGGTGCCACAACAAGATAATCAATAAGCTTCACCTAATGTGTGGGTAGTGCCTTATAAGTGTAGGTAAACAATAAACAAAGACAAAACTTATTAAGCATCTACTTGATTTTTAATTACACTTCTAGTTCTGATTTATAAACACAGCATAAGGAATAAGTACAATATTGAGTTTATAAGAGTGGATGAGGATGGGGGGCAAAGGCGGGGTACACCCTGGACAGTCGTGGATGCGGCATATACAGTAATTTTCAAGATGAAACGCACTCACATTGTTTCGTAGAAGGTACCTGACCACATCAGTATTCCCCATGGAAGCTGCCATGTGCAGTGGAGTGGTCTGGAAGTTATCACCATCTGAGAATCGGAATAAGGAAGTTTCCCAGAGGTACTGCATAGCAACACTGACAACCAGACAACAGGAAAATCAGTCATATGATTTCTGATCATTTCTCACTCTCAGCTCTAAAAGGCAGCAGCACTACTGAAATGAATGATTTCTCTCATCCAGTACACCTTATTTGAACCCATGGTCAAGTCATCCAAAACTGAATCTGGCGTTTCTCTATAAAACTGTGTGAGAAACATGTCAAAACGTTGGAAAAATGTCATGCAGTTGCCTTAGAAGCTGACATTGCCAACTTTTAAATACTTTTTTCGTTTTGTTATTTTCATATAATTATGAAGTTTTTCCTACATCCCTGGTAATTAATGAATTAATGAAGGCAATCAGAGTCCATCCATACTGAATATTTAGACACTTACATACTTCCCCCACTGACTGCATGATGCAAAGATGTTTTCCCCTGCTGGTCCACAATTCGCAAATCTGCCCCGTGCTGTATCATTTTATGCATGATGCTGATGTTGCCATGCCTATTATTAAAAAAATTAATCAGTTAAGTTGTTTATGCAGGTTGTGCATGATGCCGCAACTGGGAGAAAATTCCCTGTGCACAGTCGAGCTTTTCTGCTGTGCAGAGGGTCAAATATGAAAAGGACATCTGTCAGAAAGGTTCATTATACCTGCAGGCAAAGTGAAAGGGGGTCTGCCCTGCATCACAAGGTAAGTTGGGGTCAGCTCCACTATTTAAAAGGAGTTCAGCTATTGGTCGGTTTCCATGCAGTGCAGCAAAGTGAAGGGCAGTAAAACCTCCCCAGCCTGAAAAAGAAGAGGGAGGTCGTTATGGTCAGATTCTATAGATTCGGAGTCTATCAAATACACTATATGAAGAAAAGTATTGGGACACCTGTTTTTCAGGGGGGGTAAACTTAATGCTTCGGCAGACCAAGACATTTTGGACAACGCCATGATTCCAACTTTGTGGACACAGTGCACAAAGCAAGCTCCATAAAGACATGATTGGAGTTCAGTGTCAATGAACTTGACTGGCCCGCACAGAACCCTGACCTCAACCCCATCCAACACCTTTGGGATGAACTGGAACTGAGATTGTGATCCAGGCCTTCTCGTCCAACATCACTGCCTGACCTCATAAATGCTCTACAGAAGGAATAGGCAGGCGTCCCAATACTTTTGTCCATATAGTGTGTGTAGTCTAGGTTTTATTCATAGAAAACATAAACAGGATCTTTACAGGAGAAGAGACTGAACAGAATGTTATCTAAAACTACCAAAGTCCACGTAGATCCAGCCTGGGCATCCCTTTAATCGTTCATGAATAGTTAATAAAGAATACGAGACCTGGGTGAAACAATGGAAAAAAACTCAAGCTCACAGTTCGGAAGAATCAGAAACATGAGGCTAAACTGTAGCTGTGAACAGAGTCAGGTCAAGCAGGTTTCAATGTCATTTCAACCATATAAAAACAGTAACTTACACTGTGAAACGAAACAAGTTTCTCCAGGACCATGGTGCAACACAAGAACAGCACAGGACACCACAAGTGCAGACAGAATGAAAGAGCACAGGAAAAAACAACTGTACAGGACAACATTTAGTGCAGAAAACAATAGCTATAGTCTGAATGGATAGAGGATTTTGACAGGTACTGTATTCTAGCAGGTCAGGTGTGTGCAAAAATGCAGAACAGAGGTAACGTTAAATAGGCAGCGATAAATACAATTGTGCAATATACTCATTGTGTACATAAAACTTAGTATACACTTAGTACACATATAGTTTATATATACATATATGTATATATATTTACAATACAGATGTCCTTATTTATATTTCTAGATTGCCTAGTGTACATTTTATACTGTACTTTTAACTTTGCACTGTCCACTTTCTGCCGTGACAAAGCAAATTTCCCACTTATGGGACTAAAAAAAGGTTTATCTTATCAAATATAGCAGCAGCAGGACAATGTGCTGTGGGTATTTACAAAAGTAATTAAAGTGGCGGTGTGAGTGTGTGTGGGGATACAGTTTATGTTTCAGTTCTGTTGGCAGGATCAGCTGAATATATTGTCCTATTCTGTCTGACAGTTTTCTGCACATTTTCCACAAGCAGCTGAGACCTCAGCAGACCTCTCCTTACCTTTCTGTCTTAAGACTGACAAGTCAAGCTGAATTAGCTCAGAGACCTGTTCGATGCCTCCTCTCTGAACAGCCTCAAAGATCCCGTTTCCTCTGTCTGCTGAGTTTAGGGACATTATGGAGCATCATCTGTAATATGATCAGCTATAACATAAGATAAAATATCATTTAAAACATACGGCTATGCTCCACAGGAAGCTAATCCTCTTCCCAGTTAAACTCTTGAGCTGACACAAGCAACAACAAACGAGGGCGCTCCAACTGCATGAAACTGATTTGATTGAACACCGCCCCAAGCCTGGATTGGTCTGTTGGCCGCACGTGACTGCAGTGACAGAAGTTCAAAATACGAGTCCATTCAAAGGTTAGAAACCATTTATTTCCATCATAAAACATTTAAAATGAAATGTTAATGATGGACATTTAGGCCTACAGAAAAGTAGGTTATTAACAACCTGCAAAAATGCAAACCTTTTCTCCTAATAGACACAGATTTTCTGTATGAACCTTCCTCAAAGATCAAACCAGGAGCTCATTTCCACTCTTAATCCTCGATCGGATCCCATTCAAAGCCGTTTTTTTTCAACAGGACAAATCTGTGACGGAGAAAATTCTACCAAAGGTTGCAAAAAAAGAACAAAAAACATAAACTAAGCTACACTACCGCACTACCAATCTGATGGTACAGCACACTAAATCTTTACACAGAGCAATGTTACAGTGTTAAACTGTTCTTTTATTACAGTAATGTTTTGTTATTGTTTTTTGTCTATTTTGTATTCTATTTTTTATTCTACTCCCTCTTTTATTCTTTCTTGTTACACCTAACTGTTACTTCAAAAACAGCACTTTACTTTTTCTGAAACATGTAACTACTGGTTTCAGGTCTATATGACTAATTTTATTTTATTTTTTATTTATAAGACTTGTACACATAATGTGAAACTAAACAAGGCACTGCAAATAGAGTCCGGATGAATGGTTTAGTCATGTCTGACCTGCATCAGAACAAGGCAGAATAATAGGCTACTCAAATGTGCGGTCTCCTTTAGCAGACTGGCAGAACAGGAGAAGCAGAATTCAGCACCGTGGTGTGATGTGTGGCTATCATCAACGTGCCAAAGACGGCACTGCCATTAGTCATCATTAGCCTAACATTTAGAAAGCAGCTGCAGCAGTGCAGGGTGCCTGGAGAAGATACTGGACCACTGCAGCTCCCAGTCAGGGCCTGGAGAGGGTTAGAGCAGCAAAGACCACACCAAGCAAAGAGCAGAAACTTTCTACTGAGACTCTTTCAGTGTGACAAGGTATTCTATTATTAAGTATAACATTTAAACAATGTCATTATCATAATTATTGTTGTTGTTTGTTATTATTATTGTTGTTGTTATTATTAGTAGTAGTCTCTCTAGCAGTGCTAGTTGTATGTCTTTACAGTTATTATATAGCCTTTGTCATTTTTCTCAAAGAACCACACGATGTCACTACTGTTCAGATGTTGATAGATTATGGGTTGATAATTTCCTGGTCTTTTAGTGTAGCCATTTATAATTCAATGCAGAGATAGGTAGTTATGCTCATGATTCTTTTTTAAGAAAAACCTGATCACTGTATTTATTTGCTGAGAGTCAGAATATTTTGTATTAGTTGTCTTGAAATTATTTGATGTTGGGATTCAAGAAATAACCTTTTAAAATATTATGACCATCATCTGAGCCTAAAGGTATACAGGCAGTGGCAAGAATAAAAAGCTCACTTCTTCTTTTTGTCTTGCTCTAGGAAGTGAGGCACATGACCATGCGCAGCTGATGTAAGAGTTTCTCTTTGTGCAAAGTTCAGGCATCCACTGCGGATTAGTCACTGGCAGATTAGAGGTATGGTCCTAACAAGCATGTCTCAACCAGCAGCTCACTAAGGGCTGTGAGATGGGCAGAGAGGAAACACAGCTCGCCGCTGTGGAACTGACCTCCAGCAAAACCTGGAGCAAATAGGAATGCCTCCCACCAAACTGCTGGTAAGTGCAACATTACAGAAATTCTTGTAAAAGTGACAGGAAACAAAACTTCATGCTGCATGTCATGTGAAACATCAGCTGGGTTGTTGTATGCACTAAGTGCTTTCACAGCTGACCCGTATGTCTTCATGTTGAGGAATGTGCTTTTGACAGTATCCTGCGTTACCAGTTTTGCTCTGACATGCAGAAGTACTTCTGGGAGACACTATAAACAAGGAAGCTATACTGACTTTAAAAATAAATTCTTTTTCCCAGCATAGAACATTTTTATTGTCACAGTATTGTTGCACTTAGTTACTTTAAAAACTACTCTTTTTGGTCATATGACTTTTTTGGTTTGACATGAGAGGTGCACAACAAACAAGCATTTGTTCTTTCAATGGTGTGCTAAAATTGGAGGAATTAATCTCATTCATGGGCTGCAGTTAGCTTCTGTGGTCAGTAAGTGCAGTGCGGATGGGGGCTGTTTCTAGGAATGTTAATTTCCCTCCCTTTATTTTAACAAACACCCTCGGCATCACAAGATTCTACTAATGGATAATTTGAGCAGCTGATGGTGAGCTATACACAATTTCTGCAATGAATATTCTTCATTGAAATGTGTACTTTGTTTCCAAAAGAAGGTTTATTAACTGAAAGGCAAAGTTGTGTTGATGTATATTGCATTTCTGTAGACCATTTTTGTCAAGCAAATTCAGTGCATCTTATTTTCGATATGTTTCGTGGACCTGAGGCGTTCAGTGCAGTTCTGTGCCCACAGAACGAATTGTCATCTGGTGAAATGATAATTGGCAAGTAATGCTGTCCTGTGTTGTGTATTAGTACTTTGCATTGTGCTCTGCCTGGAAAGAAATGAAATATGATAAAGGTGTCCTTTAAGACTCTGCTTCACACAGAAGCCTCAAAGAGGAACTGATTTATAATACTTGCAGAACTGGACTCATTTCACTGCTGGTTTATTCACTGTGGTTGTTATGCACCTTCTGTTATGCAGGTTAGTTGTGTACTGGATGTAACTCATGTAACGTTTAAAGACCTGTTTGTGTGTTTGTAATCCTGTGACCCAATTATTAAAGGAATCTGGTGGAGACATGGAGAGGATCAATAAGGAGACCGGGGAACTGAGTGCCTCTGGGGACATGGCAGAGAGTACAGAGCTGAAGAGAGACAATGCTGAATCAGAGCCTGCCAGAGAGGAAGACACGCATGCTGACTCTGATGCAGTGCTGGCTCTCAGACAGCAGCTCCTGCAGCTGACCCAGGCAGCAGCAGAACACAGAGAGCAGCAGCTCGACCTGCTCCTGCCCTTATTTCTTCAGGTACAAAACGTGATTGAGAGATAGAGGAAACAAATTGATTATACAATCAGTGGAGTAAGTACATTCTTAAAATGTGGCGTAGTAAAGTTGAAAAGGTGCGAGACCTCTTCAGCTCTGATTCAGTGGGAATTTACTAACATTTTCAGGCAAGAAATGTGGAGCTTTGGAAATGACAAGACCTCAGTGGCAGGGTGTTATAATGGCAGTTGATTTATTAAAGATATACCCTCAATACTTTATTCATGACACATGTTTGATATCTTCATGTTCTCTGACATTTTTAAACAAGTTGGAGTGGACAATATGCGCCAGCAAATAAGCAAACTAATATAAAAGACTAATCTTATAATAGTCTTTTATATGTGCAGGTAGAAAAAAGAAATTATTACATTATAAAATACCATCCAGTCAATACTTTGTGTTATACAGTAATTTAGTTATTACACACAGTCTGCTGTTGTTTTCTGGCTCTTTATAATTGATCTAAATATGTTGTCAGTTGTTGTAGGACAGTGGTTCCCAACTTTACTCGTGGAGGTCAACTGCCCTGTACATTCATGTGTTTTCCTAGGTCTCACAGCCACTTCAGCCCAGAAAAGACTCATTAGTTGGATCAGCTGTGTTTGGAGCATGGAAGATCCGCCTATGTCTTGTACATGGTTAGCAGACAGTCAGCTTAATACTGACTGTAATACTTCTCATTCTGACAGAGACGGCATTGCGTAATGCCAAAGTCAGAGTAAACACGTGTTTTTCCTCTGTCTGAAATCCAGAGGTGGTTTTCCTCGTAAAACCACTGATTGCATGTGCCTTAAAGTCTTAGTGTGGGAGTAATGCACATGTGACTACATTTCCAGTCATGCATTCCAACTGGGATTTACCTACAGGGAGTAAAGTAGTGCGTAGCTTGTGCTCCACCGAAAGAAGGATCTCTGTACCTCTGTATCAGAATCTTCTGTAAAATCATGTGAAACTTCAGACAGGAGTCACTGATGTGTGCTGCCACATAAACGAGAAATGAAACGTCCATCTGCATGTTTGAAAGTGGCTATTGTTTGCATGGATGCCTCTGCTCTGTCAGTTAAATAGAAATGTGTTCTATGTTAGTGCTTGGGTTCTGAACCACAGGCAACACTAGCATTTGATGTTCTGATATCATGAGGGTTTTGTAAATGTTTACTTTGGGAGTCAGAGGAAGTGGGCATGCTCTTGTATTTTCACCAGTTCCTCAAACAGATGCTTTAACTTCTCCGTTTGTGCCTTTTGTAAGGTATCTGAAAGCAGCAGTAACATTGAGGATTTGGACCTGCAGGCTTTGGCCTCTGAAGTTGCAAAGACTCTGGTGTGTCATGTACAGCAGAAAGTCGCAGAACGGCCGGCAGGTACACCTAGTCTCCATTCAGTTACGCTTACAGTGATTAAGTGTGATTTACTCATAAGCATGTG
This sequence comes from Brachyalestes nurse, assembly GCA_037974405.1. Classification (NCBI taxonomy): domain Eukaryota; kingdom Metazoa; phylum Chordata; class Actinopteri; order Characiformes; family Alestidae; genus Brachyalestes; species Brachyalestes nurse. The sequence goes on from JBBPCY010000150.1 coordinate 16,603,412, forward strand.
TGATGTGTAGGACTGCGCCAGCTCACAGTCAGGCATGTGTGGGAGTAGGTGGGCTTGTCAGCTCATTAAGTGACTAAATGAGAGTGAGTGTTGATGTATTATGGGGAAGAATGCTGCTTCCCTTATTTAGAGATAAGATGTTGACGTTTGAACTGTAGGCATGTACTGTTGTTAATTTCTGCAAATACAAATAACACCTGAATCAGTCTTGATTATAACTGTCAGGGTATTAAAGTTGTATATGTTGTATACATTAACTTTTTTTCATTTCATTTGACAGTTTTGTTTCATGTTGAAATGTTTTTTTTTCCCCACTGCTAGTAGTAATGGTGGAATATAAAACATTTAGTCTGTCTTTACACTTGAATTTTTCAACAGAAGAAGCACGAAATGAGTTGGAGCAGTTTTTTCAGCACACAGAGCACAACAGCAGCAAAGGATGGCTGCTGCTGAAGTGCTGTTCTCTGCTGTCTTCCAGTGACATTGTAAGTCCTACAATCTAATTACTCACAGAGACCTCCTTGAAGTGTGGTTTTTAAACTGCAGTGCTGAGTTTCCTCCTATCCAGATACCACGACAAACCATGAGGCCAGTCACATGACAGACATGCCATAATGCCGTCTTCACACAATATTCATTTTTCTTTTAGTCATCGCAATGTCGAACGTTAGTGAAGAAATAGTCGGCTGTGCTATAGTTTCAGAGAACAAGAAACATGTTATACATGGAAATTATTTACTGAAAAGTTTTAAAGTTCCTCCATTGCATGCAAATACACATCTAGTTAATCCTCCTTGTCGATCTTGTCTTCTCAGCCCAGGATACACAAGTTACAGCATTACAGTGCCTCCACAACTTTTTGTACATTTTTGCTGCCTTGTGTGATGTTTGGTTAATAGGGTGGTATATAATTTTTTCTATTACAGAATGGAACATTTTTATTGGGTATGTTGTTCCACAGTATAGACAAACAGAGCCACTACATCAAACTTCAGCCACTACTTCAAACATCAGACTACAGTCCAGTCACAGATGTTTGCATGCTTGTCCACATCCACCTCCGGTTTCCAAAGCAGGCCCTGTGTAGCCCAATATGAGAATTATATAACAACGTCTGATATTTCCAACCCACCATTCTGACCCAGAACGTTTAATGTAGCCCATTCTCTGATACCTTTTCTGAGCCAAATTAAAACAAGTCTTGTCTACATAAATGAACTAATGTGCATTTTTTTGCCTTTTATTTTTTTACCCAGCCTGTTTTTGTATTTGCTACAGTTAACTAACCTCTCATTTCTGCAATTTATATTATTGGCATAAAAAATTGAGTGAGAATTTGAACCATTTGAAATATTTTACTTCAGTGACTGTGCAAAAGTCTCTGATGAGCAGATGGATATTTGCATAGGGTGCTCTTGGACTCAGTAGTTGTTTTGGATTTAAGTCTGAGAATGTGAAGTAGAAGTAGATTATTTACCATCCGGTCACAAATACCTGTTTTTCCTTTACATCAGACAAGTCCGAAAATCTGCATTGTTTTAGTGGAATGGGCTCATTGACGGTAGCTTTTTCTGTCAGGGGGTGAATGCTGCGACTGAGACGGGGCTGGCTGCTGCTTTAGTGAAGTGCCTGTACCTGTTTGTTGCCCTGCCTCCGAGAGATGGGACGGAGGATGTCGCATGCTCCTTCCAAGATATTTTTATTCAGGTATGTTTAACATTTTAACCAGTATTTAAAACACTTTGAAGTCACAATAAATCTGATTATTTTGAGAATGACATATACTAACAAAAAAATCATTTTCCGTTTACGTGTTTACATACACTTTTTATTGCTGGATACTGCATCTTTGACGATTCCAAACAAGTTAATCGGTCGTGTATGCTGTGGATGCGGCGTGTGCTGTGTTCTCAGGTGATCCTGCAGCTGTGCAGGCAGGTGCGGTTTGTGGAGGAGCTTGTGGAGACGCAGGAGCTGCAGTGTGTGATCATCGCGCTCACCTCCCTGTGGGACCAGTGCAGCTCGTCATGGCGGAGACAGGCCTCGCGCGTGCTCAGGGCTGTGTCAGCAGCCCAGGTGCCAAACACTGTCCCTGCACTACAAGGTCAGCCCAGCTCTCCATATACATCCGTGCATAATAACACACACATACTGCCTCTCACTTACCTGTGGTGGCCTCCTTCCTCCCCATTCAAATCTATTTGGGGACTGGGAGTTTTTATCAGCCTATTGTCTATTGTCTTAGCGCCCACATGCTTTCATTTCCTCTGTCTTTGGGAACTGTTTATTCCATTAGCTGATATTTTGTTTCACTCTGTTTGTAAATAAATACATTTTCTTTTGGGCAGTTTTAAGGACCTGTCCAGCAACGGTCTCTTGTCAACATAAAGTTATTTCATCAAAACATGCATATTTTTGTCCAAACACGTAAATAGAATTAAGTCTGCATTTATAAGTAGAGGGTAAGAAAAGTGTTGCATGCTATTTGAGATATCGGACTGTCACTAATCACATGCCTGTCTAGATGAGTTCTTCAGAGTGCTTTCACATGATGTTGGAGCTTCTCATTTGATTCACTCAACTGTTCCAGACCACTGATTATGTAAAGTTTGTTTATAGTCACGAATGTTTCCAGAGAAGCGTCTGCACTGGACCTGATCTCAGCACAAACAACTAATCTGATAGTTGGATTAGGGACACCATGTTATATTATGGGTCAAAGCAGGGTAGTTATTAATGATAGTGATGGGTTATATCAAGGTCACTGAAGAAACATGTGAAAAATGAATGTGGTCATTTAAACATGTAAAGATGTCAATAAATATTAATACATGCACATGATTTGTCCTCTTTATAGCTAAGAACTGCATAAAGATCTGCATCCAGAATATGCTGAAAATGAGCGAGATGGTCTCTGGGCTGGTCATGGCTGAAGTGGCTGTAAGCGTGTTCAGCTTTGTGAAGGACTCTTACCCAGTCAACCCTGCACTTTTTGAGGAGTTTGAGAACAATGATGGCTACACAGTCCTCCAGGCCATTATGGCACGGTATCTACACAACTCATTTCCACTTATTTAAAGAGCAGCATTCCACAAAACAGTGAGATTCCTGGTCTAATTATTCTTCATGGAGTAAAACAAGCTCAGAGCTCCAAACCTGCAGACTGAGTGTAATTTAATGTACTTTGGGCTTGTCATCAGCCTCAGGAAACCCTCTTTGGGTGAAAGAGTCTGAAAGTGAATCTGCTGGAATCTTTGGGACTTTCCTTTTCTATTTGCTCTCACTTTCTCTTGTCAGTTTGCCTGCTTTCTTCTGTGTTTAATAATGAAGGACGCTGTAATGAGGTCAGTGGTAAATTGATCTCATTAGTGATCATGCCACCATTCCGCGACAAGCTGTTCAAAGCAAGGCCACTTCAGGATAAGAATTCCCTCGTCCGGCCCATTTTATTTACACACTCATGGCCTTGTGGGATTTTTTTTTCCTCCTGACTAAACATTATCTTAGAGTCTCTGACATCACACTAGTAAAACCTTTCAGCAGCTGTTTATTGCACTTAGACATATTTGTATAGTTTTCAGCACTATTAAAAGAATGAAGCATAAAGGAACTGTTCAGTGAAAAATCTAATTTATACAGTTTTAATTTATACCCGATTGTTGTTCATCCAATGCATGCTCATGTAGCTAAAAAAATGTAAAAAATGTAAACTTACACCCCTACAGACGTCTTGTGTAATATTTGTATAGGATTTACATGGGTACAGTTGGGATAATATAATTTTTACCCCAATACAGTAGATGACTGTTTTACAAGGGGTCAGAAATCTCCGTAAAAAAGACAAAAACATTTTTTATTGGCATCTGCAGTTCTGTCACACCAAAAAGTTCCATTTCTGTTGAACAAATAGAAAACATTTCCATTTAATTTAATCGTAATTTCTCCTACTCTTAACATCTGCATCAGCTGCCTTTAGTGAATGCAGTGTGATGTCATTCACTTTTTAAAATGTATATTCAACAGGCTGCTTAAAATACATAAAAAAGACTCTTTACATGTTTAATGTTCAGTGTCATACATTTGAGGCTTGATTGAGGACACAGATCACAAGGAATGGCTTAAACAAATGCTTCCATACTGCAGAAGAAACACAAAATCTCCTTTTTCACAGGGTGTGATGCAATATTTGCAGACATGCCAATACGCACAAGATTAACAGCCTGGGATTATTCTTCATTTTGTTTTATAGTTGGTAAATCCAGAATTCCTGGTGATGGAGAAGCTCTCCGTCTGTAAAAATGATTAACATTGTGGTTGCAATTGATACCAACAATATTAGAAGTAAAGGGAGAGAAAGTGAGAATATTACTTTACAAACTGTATTTTAACTTCACAAAAGTGAATAAAGCAGAATAAGCAGAAGTACCTACTACTAATTGCTTTTTTTTTTTTTAGCTGTGAAGAGGAAACCGCAGTGGAACTCTTCTCTCCTGTGGAAGATCTTCTGGGCCTTATTGCCTCACTCACCTTGTTTGGAAAGGCAGAGTTAAAAGTGGCTCTGTGTGTGAACAACCCCCAGCCAGCGGGCTTCAAGTTCGACCCCGCCCTGACCAAAGGTACGGACGGATGCGCCGCAGATGCTGAACACCTCACTGCATCTCCACACCACCACCTCATGTTAACAACGAGGCAAAGGCAATTATGTCCAAGATGATGAAGTGTAGCCCTCCTCACTAACCCACTTAAGATGCCCTACATCCATTCTCCTCATCCGTACCAGAGTCCACCATTCATCACCAAGCAGAGCACCTCACTCCAGAGAGAGGCAAACATGGACCTTTTATAGCTTGATTCCATTTGGCTCTGATGTGATTTTAATTAAGGGTGAAATTAAATCGCATTACTCTCCACTTATATATTTATTTACTCTAAACATCCGTGCATTTATGTCCAGGGAGCCAAGCAGTCTTTTTTTTAATCTTTTGACAGGGTTATACACACATTTGATTGTGGATATGGGTCTCCATGATGCTTGCTCTCATTCACACATGCTGAATAACAAAGATTCAATCAATCTATGAGAGAGTAACTTGATTTAAATGCAGAGTTTTCCATATATATGGGCCCCAAGGTGTTTATAATGTCATGGCACTCTCACCGTAGATGTAAATCACTTTCCGACGTTGCCAGAATATCATTAGCGGCCACATATGTTTTGAAAATTAGGAAGATTTATAGGAGTATGTGCTATATTGTGCAATGTCCTCTGACACTTGACTGAATAAAATTGGGCAGCTTTGCATGATCTACTCTGCTTATTCGCTCTCAGATTTAATAACTGAATTCTAAAATTTTGTAATTTCATTCTGAAGGCTCTGCAGTGAAGAACCTCAAAGCTTTTCAAATCATCCAGTCCACCTTCCTGCGTTCGGGCAGCGCCCTGACCTGCAGTCAGATCCTGCGTACGGTGCAGACGATCTGGTCCTGGGACAAAGCCAACTTCTTTCTGCTGGAGTGGACACTGCAGTCTCTAGCTCAGCTGGCTGAGTGTGTATGGCAGAAGCCAGCGTCTGTCCACCGGCTCTTCTTTGAGCTGCTGGAGACCGTGGTTTTCCAGCTCTCCTACATCCCCCATGACACGCTGAGGAAGGTGCAGGCCATGCTGAAGGAAGGCTCCTCGCAGGCTTTCAGTATGGCCGCTCTGGAGAGCTTCCATAGCCTGGTGATGCGCAGCGGCCTGCTGTCTGAAGTGCTGATTGATGGTGGCCTGATGGAGCTGTTATTGGTGGAACTCAGAAGGAGAGCCAAGATACTGAGGAAGGCCGGCATTACAGGTGGAGTCGATGTGTGCATTTGTCAATGTAATGTGTACATTAAAATGGGTAGAAGTTTGTCATCTGTCTAGGAGATGTACCTAGAAATGACTAAGTGTGTCCATATGACTGTCCTTTAAAATCAGTGGTGCCCATCTCTGGTCTACAAGATCTGTCATCTTGCAGTGTTTAGTTCCAACTAAGGCTAAACTGTGACCCACGTGGCATTTCAACTTCTTTAATTTTATTTTTAATAATTATTTTTTTTAAACATTTTTTTTCTGAGGCTATTTTCAAAAAGTCCAAATCCTCTAGTCACATTTGTTTGTTGAGTATTTTTTAAAAATAGTTCTGAGTCATACAAAATCCATTACAGGGGGTCCTCGGGTTACAACAGTCTCGACATACGATGTTTACAGTTTACGACGCTCACTCTCACTCTACTTATATCGTTCGCATTATGCTTGCGGACTACGTGGGTGAACTAGTTTGGTTGCGCGCGACGGAAGAATGCGCAGTAATGGTGTATGAGTGAACGAGTTTTTCTTTTCCTTTTTCTGCAGCTTAATTGTGTTTTAATGATTTCACAACTGTATTAGGATCGGTTAGGGACACCAAAACGTAGTTACAGCACTGTCGAAGGAATGGATCTGTGTCGTAACTCAAGGACTCCTGTATTATAAAATTGTGCTTAACCTTTATGTGGCATTCAGTCCAGTTATGGATCAGTTATCAAGATGTTTTACAATGTCTAACACAAGGTCTTCAGGAGCATTCAGATTTTAGAGCCAAGTTTGTTGGAACTAAACTTTTCAGTTTGATAGATCTCCAGGATCAGAGCTGACGACTCCTGTCTCACATAATAGTTTTCTAGCAGTTCTTGAAAAAAGTCACAGTTTAATTTGTTGAACCGTAGGTGGATGAATAGCTGAATAAAACTAAATTGTGTGTAAATTCTGAAATCTCCAGAGCTGATCTAAGTTTTCTTTTCACATACAGCGAATAAGGATGAGTTGAGAGTGGAGGACTGTGAGAGGCAGCTCACCACAAACATGCTGAATGTAGTTGCAGCTCTGGCATTAAGGTCCATCAGAAATACAGGTACACCAAAATACTTTAGTTGTCTTAAGAGTGTTGCACAGGTGGAATTTTTCACAGATGAGAAGTGTTCTCAAGTTGTAGATAAGTGTGTGGATGCATAAACAAATACATAAATAAAGTAAAGAGAATAGTTATTGGTTTCTCTCTTGACGGTATCAGCGCTTATAAGGGATTTGGGGATGATTCCCTATATAAAGATCTTCCTGAATGATGAGCAGTTCCGCGGTCCAGCTCTGTGTATTCTGGAGCAGCTGTCTGAGATGAACCCAGAAGAATACATGAGTACTGCAATAGGAGCCCTCTGCTCCTCCACTGAGACAGAACTGCGACTCAAAATGGATCTTCTGAAGGTGTGCTTTTTTCTCCTACCTCTATTTCCTCCATTCCATCTTTGTTGATCCTTTAACTACTTGTCATTCTTGTATTATCTGTCTCTGACCCTCATCTCCTCTATTCTCCCTCCTACCATTCTCCCTTTCACACATTTGCTCACATTTACACGCTCATGTCCGGTAAAATGGGCCAGTGACTGTCTCCTGAACTGAGCTCCAAGTTTGAGACGCTACCTCCAGATTCAGTTTTTATTTCTAATTTTAACGAATCATAACAAGTTTAAAGCATAATGAGTGCGTGAATTTATTATCCTAGCCATTGGGAGCCTGATCACATTACAGCCAAATTCAGATTGATTTGCTAATATTCATTTAGCTGTTAACTCGGGCACGATTCGATTAGGATCGCAGCCTGGTGGCGTGACACGCTGAAAATTATGAGCAATATCAGATGAGTGAATGTGAACAAAATGTAATTATATGTAACTAAATTAGGTATTTACTGTACATGTCCATTTTTTAGATTCAAGTACAAGAATACTTACTTGCAGACTATTACATTGTAACTGGTTTAAGGTTGGTAGCAATTGGATTCACCCCGACCACTGTGTGAAATACGTCAAAGCTACTCTGATTGCTTCTATTGGTCCTAATTAATTTTGGGCTTAATTTTCTGACACATTAGCTGTTTGATGTATTAGCATGGTAAACCGAATAAAGGCTAAACCAATTTCTGCAAAGCCCCATGAAACTCAGACACCACTCCGCTGCCCCCTTTTTTTTAGAGTGATATATAATTCACTGGTAGATTTTCAACACCCCTCCTGACCTGAAGAAACCTCAATTAAACGATATCTTGATGTTGATCATCACAATGAAAAGAAGCATTCAAGGTCAAGAATTTCAACATTAAAAAAAATATATATATTTCCTCATATCTCTCCCATACCCAGTCTATCCTGAAAGTGCTGGACAACCCAAACAGCTGGAATGCTTTCCGCACAGCAGGTGGCTTCAATGGTCTGCTGTCCATGATGGTGGACATGGAGGGGGCTCTAGTGGAGCAGCCGCTGGGGGTGTGGGCCTCTCTCTGTCCAGGCAGCCTGATGGAGCTGCTGTTGCTTATCCTGCACACCATCACCCTGGCCGTCCACCTGCATCCTGTCAACGCCCACTTCTTCCACACCACTGGCCACTACGAGAAACTGGCTGAGGCTCTGCTGCAGCTGGGCTGCTTTTCTAGTGGGGTACCGACGGAGTTAGATGTGTCTACCGATTCTCACTCGAGCTGCAGGAGCTTCCGTCAATTTGCAGAGAGGGCTGAAGGCTCCGGACCACCTCTTCCCGCACCCCTGCAGGTAGGAGAGGGCAACATGGCAAATGTATAACATTACGATAATAGTTTTTTTTTGTATCTGAGGTGATATGAATTTGAACATTGGAACATTTTATTGGTAAATGTAAAAAAATACTGGTTAATGTTTAAAAACTGCACGGCACTACAATGCAATTAAGCAGGACAAATTCTACTCCCCTGCACTCCTGACATTGCCAACCCTATTGTTAGAGTTTCTCTAACAATAGTACAGGACCTGTAAATATCTGTGGCAACTGGAGGCTTTTCACCTTTTTTTAATACAATGTTTCAGTACTTCTGTATTTTTGAAAATGCCTTGCATATATTATATCATATTGTCATATCACTCAACCCCTACGTGCAGCACTGTGTGAGACTGCTGAGCTTCCTGGAGCAGTTTAGTACCGGAGTTGGTGTTGCTGTGGACCTGTGCACTGGCCTGCAGGAGGGATCAGAGGTGGGAGAGAGTCAGCCGTCCTCCACTAGCCCCAAGGCGGGAGAGGAAGACTTTCAGTGCCGGATAAGAAGTGCAGCTCTTACTATCTCATCTGTTTCCACAGAGTCTGGCAGGTGAGGGCTGTTGAATGGTTTAGGGATGCACCGTGATATCAGTTTGGCAGATTTTTTTTCCTGAAAAAAAAAATCAGAATCAGACTTTTATCACACTCTGGATGAGCTGTGGATTATTTTCATTTTACCTCATTTTGAAATAAATAGAAGTATTTAGAAAGAATGATAAGTTGTATGCTAGTGATATTTTTCTAATTCCTTTTTCTTTTTTCTTTTGTGTTGGCATTGGCAGATATAAATATGAAACATATGTTGACCTACAAATCCCACCTAGGTGCATCCCTAAATGATTTGGATGATGTACACATATTCTTTAGTAAATAGTCATTGTCCTTATGTTATTTTGGATGTATGAGAAATACAGTATTTGCAAATGTTTTTGGAATTAATGAAACATAATCTAGCTTGAGATGAAAGGTCGCATGATATGGACAAAATACTATAACTCTGTTGTTACATACTGTAATGATGACATATTTTACAATATATTAAAACAAATGAGTGAATTCTTGTTTAAAGACTGTTGTTTATACTTTTTGAAAAAAATAATTTCCAATTGTTGCTTCTTGTGAAGTTGTTGCCTTTGAGGTACGTAAACATCCACACAATTTTTTATTGGTCAGGATACTCACAGGACACAAAAGTAACAGTTTTTATGAGACATATTTGCGTATTACACACTCCGGTAATGTCAGTAATTTCTAGCACCAGTGCTGGGATGATAATCAACAGACAATATCGAGGACAGCCATACAAATGGTGCTTTAACAGTTATGCTTTCCTATTAAGGGCAACATGTGCTGTGACTCTATTGTGGTGCCAGATGGCTAATGTCTGTATCAGCCTCTGATGCCTTTATGCTCTCTTACAAGCCACTTAACCTCAGGGGCTGCCCTGGGGTTGCATCAACATGGCACTCACGTTTCCCCGACTCATCACAGACATCTTTCTCTCCTCAGGTTTTCCTGTGATCACATGATACAGCACCCTGGAGCGATTAGGGTCATCATGACTCTACTACCTCATGTTTACTGTCCAAGTGACCCTCAGGTTAGCAGTACATTAAGAGATGTTACTAAAATGTGATAAGAAAGCGATTAGGATAACAATTGCATGTACAGTACTAACTCCAACCTGGTAGAATCCTAGTCTGCTAGCCACTTTTAATTTTAAGTCTAGGCTTAGTGTGAGGCGCATGTGTTCTTGTGGACTACAAAGCATGTATGTTGTTCTGGATAAGAGCATCTGCCAGATACTGTAAATGTAATTTAAACCTACACTTCAAGAGCTTTGCAAGTGCTTGTCTGCTGCTGAATGACTGCTAGGGTGCTGAACTGTGTGTCTGGTGTTTCTGGTCTGTAGCTGTCTTCAGAGCTGCAGTTTGCTGTGGCCCATCACATGCAGTCTATGGTGAAGTCAGAGCAGAACAGACAGATCATGTGTGAGTCAGGCCTGTTGGTCACTCTGCTAACCAACTGCCAGCACATCCTCAGCAACAGTGCCCACTTATTGCATCTGCCTGTGGTGCGGATCCTGGAGAAACTGGCGTCCCAGTCCATAGACCACAAGTCTCTCAGGTTAGCCCAAACAAAATAAGATTTGTATTATATGTTATATATGTTACAATTCTAATTTTTTCCATACTGTTTGACTGCATGACTCTCTGGGTCATGTCGGCTTGGTAATTTATTTCTGTTATTTGTGTCATTTTATACTTTCCTTCAGGCAGTTTCTGTGTTTAGGAGAACCTTTTATGTGTAATGTTGAGGAGAATACTCCTCCCCCCGTCTCAGAGGATGATCCACATCTCTCTAATGGTAACATGTATCATTGTCTTCTCTTTAAAATTCATCTTACCTAGTATCTCTACATTCAGACCTAGTACACTCTACTTTTGTTGCTAAAAATGATTACTTGTGACACAAACTAAAGAAAGGCCAGCATAAAATGCTTCTTTCCTGTTTTAAGATATATGTTTATCATCTCTGCTAGATTTGTCAAATTTAATTTTTTACAGGACAATCCGCTGATCAAGCAGACGATTCTGTAGAGACTAACAAGAGAAGTTCCAAGAGGTCATTCAAAAGGAGCTTTAGCTTACTGAAGCCCTCTTCAAACAGTTGGACACCAGTTCCCCTTCATCGCATTATCAGCCTTGTTTCAATGACTTCACCACGGAGCTTCCGCCCTCACAAAGTGTCTGTTTCTCCATCTTTTGTGGAATTTGACATGACTGACAGTGGATATGGGTGGGTTTCAGCAACTTCTTAAAAAGACTTTGTTGGAGTAATCTAGTCATAGTGGATAATAATTAAATTACCCACACAAAGTGTTTCTGCATCACATAATTTCACTGTTTATTAACAAATAATTTTACAACAATCCAAGTTTTGTATTTGCACAAGCTCAAAGAGCTCCTTCTGTAATTTCAGATGTCTCTTTTTGCCATCTCTTGCCACAGTAAAAGGGGTCAGTGCAGACTCCATCTCCACAGGAGGAATCGGCAGTGGTGAGAAATGCATCATCAGAAAATATTTGAGCATAACAAACTTTAACTATAGCCCTGTTGATATTGTTTCTTCAGATTCTTAAGACTTGTCCAGACTTGACTAAGAATTGTGAAATAACTACTATGTTACTAATGTATTCTGTAATTATAGGTCTTTGTTGGGCAAGGACTAGATGTCTGTCATTGGCAAATCATTACTAGATGTCTTATGAGCTGAGAGTGCAGTGCTTTTCTGGACCACTGAGTCACTCTGTGTCACTGCGGTCTTTGTTTCTCAGACTGCCGAGGTTTTCCTCCCTCTGCTGGCCTGTCTTTCTCCTGCTGGTTTCTGATCAGCAGGTTCAGCTCAGCCTGCGACTCTCACCCAGTGCGTCTGCTGACGGTGGTGCGCCACATGTCCCGCGCTGAGCAGCAGTACAGCTGTCTGTCTGTCAGTATCTCTGCCTCTGATGGCTGCCTGGTCATCTCCACTGAAGAGGAACCGTACCAGTTTCTAGGTGACTGTTCCTCTTCCTGCTTAAATAGCTTAATGTTTTGTGAACAAATACTAAAAATCACTCATATCGTGTACTCACTTTTTTTTTGCGCATTTGATCCAATCCAACATGTTTTCAAACCTCAGAAAGATTAGAGATCATCATAAATATTATGTGATGATGTCTTGAGTAACTGCGATTTTATGGGTTTTCTAAATCCCCCCCTTTTAAGCATGAATCAAAATCTTTCTACACAAATCAAAACTGAAATAAAATATCTTTCTACCACAGACATAATGGAGCCTGAGGTACGGACTCCAACTACACTGCCAGTGACAGTGCGCTTCAAGTGCTCCAAACAGCTGATGCCAGGTCAGTGGCATCACCTTGTTATTGCTATGGCAAAAGACATCAAAAAGAGCTGCAAGGTGTCTGCTTATCTGAACGGAGAGGTGATTGGAACTTCAAAGGTTGGTATATATGTTACAAATGCATATCTTCTTTGTACTCTTTAATGGTTTACATATTTCAGAACATACAGCACTCCTATAATCTGTTTGTCAATAGATGAGGTATATTCAGCCATTCCCTGGTCAGTGTATTGCAATGGATGCATCTGCAGTCATTGATGTGTGTGGAATTATTGGCACTCCTCCTATATGGAAACAACATGCAGCTCTGATCTGGCGAGTTGGTCCCACATACCTCTTTGAGGAAGTTCTAAGTGCTGATTCTGTGGGGATTATGTATGTACAGGGCACCAAGTACCTGGGCAGTTATCTGGCATTTCATTCACAAGGTGGGTAAATGGGATGTCAGTTTTCTCAATTTCTGGCTTATAAGCTGTAAAAGTTTGAACTTTTTTGCTTTTGAAATGTGCCAGTACATACTGTATATACTTTCCAAATCTCGCAGTAGAATGTGTGTTTGGGCTCTTTGCATTATGTGATCTTTGCATTATGTAGTACAGTAATGTGTATGCTTTGGCACTTTTATTTCTTTTCAGATAGTGGAATAACAGAGTGTTCTCCAGTAAGGCTTGTTTCTCCAGAGAGACTTTCCTTTGGCATTAACCCAGCAGTGTCCACTGTCACTACAGTAGCAGAGATAAGAGAACAGTACAATGAGGTGGACAGTCGTCTTATAGCCAAGGAGGTGCCACTATTTGATCAGTTCTGTTGTGCATTAACATATTGGTTACCTGCCTGTAATGGAGAAGACTGAATCAGTTATATTGTTGTATTTGTTTCAAGATGGGCATCACCTCGCGGGATAACACCACTCCTGTCTTCTTGGCCCAGAACATCAGTCAGCACCTCAGTGGAACTGCTAGAACTATAGGGGCAGCCTTGATTGGTCGTTTTGGTAAAAATGTATATTTTTTTAAAGCTCCGCTTACCCCATCATCAAAGTAATTGTTACTACTTGGTGATTTTGACTCATCCTCTATTTTGCTTGTCACTTTAACTTCTTCTTGCAGGGGTGAGGACATTCATGTCGAATAGTGCTGCCACAAGTTTCCAGTACATTGGTGGACCTGCAGTTGTCCTTAGCCTGGTTGCTATGGCATCAGATGACAGTTCGTTGTATGCCACTGTCAAAGTTCTGCTTTCTGTCTTAGACACAAATCCTGTGATGAGACGTGAAATGAAGCGCATCAATGGCTATAAGGTATGTTCTTGGTTGAGGGGTGTTTTGATACATTAAAGCATGTTAAAAAAAAGAATAAACTGCACAAGCTCTGTGGGCCATAAGTGCAAAAGAGGATGTAGAGAAATATTATTTGAATGAGTGTACTTCACCAAAAGTTAACTTTTTGGGGCGACTTGATTTTGTGTGCAGCTTTTTGCTTTCATCTTGAAGACCAAAGCTCATTTGATAAGTAGCAGAACATTCCAACTGATTTTGGCCATAGTGGGCACCATGGAGCTAGGAACAGGCTGTGTGTATATTCATGACCTCTCCGCCCTCCAGGGCATCCTCTGCGACTTTGAGGTATTTTTGTGTTTAAAACCTGAATGAACTTATACATTGTATGTGGCCATGGTCACTGACAGTCTTTCAGTCTGTATGGCTCATCGTTCTTTTCTTTTATTTGTAGGTCTGGCAGAAGGCTCCAGAAAGTCTTGACTTCTCTGTTTTAAATCATTTTGCTGAAATCCTGAAATCATCAAGGTACTTTATACTGATTTGTTTCCTCAGGGATCTGTGTAAACATACATTGATTTGTATTTGAAAGTGCATTCCTGCTTCCTTTTTCCACTCATGCCAGATCTGTTTACAGGAAACGTGATGCAGCACAGTGTAGGCAGAGCTGCTTCACACAGCACTTGACTTGTCATGTACTCCATCATATGACTGATGTGCTAATCTTTTCCAGTGGAGATCCACGGAATGGTGAAGCCATGCACAGCCTTAATCTGATGATGAAGCTCCTCCTCCTGCTGCAGGACCCTGCTGTCACACACAGAAAAGTCACTGTCATCTGCACCATCATCACATACCTGCTGCAAGGGCACTTCAGCACCGCAGACATCCGCAGGCATGGAAAACTGTTTGATGGCTTCATCTTATTCATTTGTCTATATAAAATCCATTATCCAGTGATCCTACACATGGATTTGAGTCATTTCACTAACTTGTTTGCATGTGTTAACATCTTTTAGTTCACTTTTTAGTATGGTGATGCAGACTCAAGTTCTAATTTGACCTTTAACTTTAAATGTTAGCTGTTTCATCCCTTTAGCTGTCACTTAATAGCTTGTTAGATAACTAACAGCTGTTTGGTGATCCACTCTGGCTAATAGAGGTGCTCAAATGGCCATACACCTGTTACCATACACTTTATTAACCAAGAATATTTCGTGTATTTTTAGAAAATATTAAATGAGTAATGTAGAACATTTCATTGTTCAACTTTTGCTTGGTAATATATAGACTAACATTTCTCATTTGGTGCTAGCTTAATGTAAACAATTGATTACTGCCCCCCCCCAATATTCATAAAAATATTCCTTTGTTCATGTATATAAACATTTTAAATATTCCACAAGTATAAGCTCTAGGCTTATTCTTGATTTTCAGTTGCAGTACTTAATTTTTACAATTGGCTAGACTTAGCTTTTTCAGCATACAAGATTTAGGACAACAAAATGGCTTGGTTAGGATTTACTTATGGCATAGTTTCATTATGCACATAGCCCCAAATGTGTCAAATCCAGAAGACTTATGACAGAAGTCAAGATGAAATTTGGGATGACTCTGAGAAAGCCTGACATTTCCATAGGACATGCATGTGTAACTAACTTCAGGTACTGGATCTCTGTGTAATGCAGGTTGGGACTCTTCTTGGTTCATACCCTGCTGCCTCCAACAGTTAATGAGAACACTGTCTTCTTGTGTATAGTTTCTGATGATCAGTCTCAAGGTAAATGTACTGCCATTGTAGGTAATTATTAAATGTCATTACAAATTTGTTTTTAGAGAGTTATTTTCCTCAGTATTAGAGTCAACATGTTTCTTTTGAGGCTTGATTAAAGATGAGTGAAGCTTTGCCTGAACTTCTGTCTAGCCCTGAGCCAAACACCTGCGAGAACCGTATGGATCAGAAACCAGCTGCTTGAGGTGCTATCCTCTCTAATCATATCCGACAGTCCTCTTCCTAACAAGTGAGTCTGTAGCGCAGGGGACTCCTTACCCAACACTTCCATACATGTACTTAAAAGTAACACATTTTGACTCTCTAATGGTCCCATGTTTCTTGAATGGCAGTAACCAGGAAGAAGTGTTCTTCACGCTGGGGTCAGATTGGTTCCTCCTCTTCTTACAGGGACACGTCCACTCCACCACGGTGCTGTTGGCTCTTAGGCTGCTCGTCCATTTTCTATCAAATCGAAGCATACTGGCCAAGTTCAGGGAGGGTGTGTCATTAGGAACACTGCTGGAAGGCATGGAGACCCCCTTCAGAAACATAGGTACAGTCTTGCAATGGGGTGGTGGTGGCCTAGTGGGTAGGATACTTGCCTCTGGACCAAAAGGTCAGGGAATCCTAGCTTCAGCACACCATCACTGGGTTCCTGAGCAAGACCCTTAAGCCCGAGTTTCTCCAGGGAGACCCCTGTAGTTAGTGAACGGAAGTCGCTTTGGCTAAAAGCATCTGCTAAAAACCGTAAATGTACATGTTTGAACAGTAATAGTCTGTTCTTAGGCCTGTGCATTAGACAATATGTGAGCAATATTTTAAAACTTTTATGATTCTTTTGTTTCGTTCTGTTGACGTGTGCCATTTTCCTCAGGTAACGTGGGATCACGCTGTTGGTCTTATGAGTATTTGAGCTGCACGTGTCCAGGCTTTACTGTGCTGCCCAGACTGCTGCTCAGCCATATCAACCTTCCTCAGATATATGGAGCTTTTGCTGCACTGCTGTTAAGAAAAGAAGATTTTCGCATGCCTGATGGACAGGTGACTTTTGAACTAATGTTGTTTTAATGCAGTGGAGAAGCAAAAGTACATTGGAAGTGTAAGAAAATGAGAAACACAAATAATGAAAGAAGATTTTACTGTGCTTTTGTGACAACATTTGCACTCTATATGCAATATTTGATATTTCAGATTAGCTTAAATATTTTATTTAATGACTCAAACATCTTGATTCCAGGTGGACCTTGACAGCTTACTCCAAAGTATGATTGACAGCTCCACAAATAAACAAGGAATCCATCTCTGCACAGAGGCAGCCTGTGTCCTCATTGAGCTGGTCAAGATGATCATTTGTAAGGTGAGAAAGGTCAATGACATTTTATTGAGCGAGGTATGTGTGAAATTACGTGTGTGTGTGTGTCTGTGTGCTAAATCCTTAGAAGCTGAGTTATTGCTTTCATTTTGCTCAGTGTCAGTACTGTAATTTGATTCTTTTTGTAGTAACGCAGTAATCTAACGCGTTATAATTTTAAAATTGATAATTAGATTACCGTTACAATTCAAGTAACATTGTGTTACCACTGCGTTACTAATAAAATCAAGTGCTTTAGCATCTATATTGTAAAAACAGAAATAATAATTCACAGTAACCTGTCAGCGGCAGGCAGACGTCTATCTGACAGTCGCACGCCTGACGTCATCTATGGGAGACCTGCACACAACACCAGCTCAAACTGAAACTAAGCGAGCATGGAGACTAAGAAGTACGCGTTCAGTAGCTGGAAATATAGCCTTTACTTTAAATTCATCTCGGTTAAAGGCAAGAACATTATGTGAGTTGTCGTAGGTTTGTAACACTTAATAATAAAGTGTGTTTGAGCTGACTTAAGAATGTGTTTGAGCTGACTTAAGAGTTTCTTTAGAGGATGGGCAAGTAACTAGTAATCTAACTAGTAATGTACCTAATTACTTTTAAAATGAAGTAATCACATTAGTAATTTGATTACTTTTAATGGGAGTAATCAGTAATCAGTAGTTTAATTACATTTTTAAAGTAACTTACCCAACACTGATTTTGCTGTACTATTCAAATATAACTACATTATTAGTTACACTTTGCTGTGTAACAATTTTTCATTTGCATTCTATTTTCATTATGCGTGAAATGGTTGAGTTCATCTCTAACTCAAATATATGTTGATTGATCATGTTAAATCATGTGTATTTCTCCGGCTGCTTAATAATTTATTTTAAATATGGTTTAGTTATTGCCAATGATAATGTCAACTTCTACAGGCTAACTGTTACACTGTTCTACGCTGTGCTTTTATTTCTTCAAAAAGCCTGTAAAAGGAAGTGAAGACAGCTGGGAAGTTCAGTTCCCGGGCAGTGTGATGCAGTTCCTCTGCCTGGTCCACAGCCTCTTCCCCCGAGATCCTTTATGGGCCTCCACTGGCTTCCTCAACTCTCTGGCCAGTGCACTTTTCCCCACTGAAACCACTGAGGTGAGAAATGAGGGGACCACACCCTTAAATGCTCCCTGCATAGAAAATTACAGGCCTGCTATGCAGCTTTTCATTCCCCTGAGAAATGTCACACCGTCAGTTATGTAAATTGATCATGGGTGTTCCATCTTTGTATGAAGGGCCCCACAGGCCTCCAGTCTTGTGGTGAGGATGGGTCTATAGGGGAGTCCCCAGCGGCCCGCTTCTCTCACCCTGCTAGGAAGCAGGTGTGTGACTTCATTCGCATCTTACTGATGGACAGCCTCATAAACATCCCTGTAAAAAAACAGCATCACCCCTTCATCCAGCTGCTAGAGGTGAGGAGAGACAGCCTCTATTATCACCATATGGACATGTGGAATTACAATACAATTTAAAGGCATGGTATTATAAGTGTTTTTAAATAATTGCTAAACTGGGGCAAAATTATTGATAAATAATGTTCTTAGGATTTTAAATCACCTGTATTTACATCAACGTTCAGTATGTCTTGGACAGCTTGCACTTGTGGCTTCTCGTGGTTGTTCTCTCCTTTTCAGGCTTGTAGCTCTGAACTGAAGCAGATACTCAAACATATACACACACACACACACACACACCACATGGCTACAGAGATTTTAGCTGAGTCAAATAAACTTTATTAGTATCTGTCTTTTTGCAGTCAGGCTGAAAACCTTCTTGATACATTCATGTGTACTTCCTCTTCATTTTCCCCATGCCTGCGTAATAAAAAGCAGAAGTTTTAATGCATAGAAAATCATTCGATGTTTCTGTATTGTGTCTAAACAAAGTAAATCCTGGACAGGAATATCAGAGCATGAAAGGTTAATGCTTACAAAAAGCAAAAAATCGGTCTTGTCACTTTCATGGCTGTTAAATAGTCCTATCCCTACTTTAAATATAATCATATAATTAACTACATAGCTAGTTACGTGTATTTACATTCGATTTACATTCTGTCATTGCTTTTAATTCTGCATGTCTGAGATTTTCTGTTTATTTTGATGTCAACAAATAAGAACCGGTTAAAAAAATAACAAATGTTTTTCTTACTTTAAACAAAAATAGATTGTAAGCCCAATAAATAATTTTTATTTGATTAAAATCCAACTAAAATGCGTCTTCTATTTATACACCCAAGTGTGGTTTCAAATGAAAGAATCTGCAGAGTGGGAAATAATTCATTTCAAATTACAGCATGCTTTTATTGTCATAGACTTATAGATGTTATAGTGATAAACAGAATGCATTGCAGGGTGTACATTTTATATGAATGATGTAATGTTTCCACATTAGTAACCATGTAATCATCTGCTAATGGTCTGGAATGTAAAAAAAATGTATAGAAAATGTATAAAAAAGTGTATAAAACTTTTTGTCCATAAGGTGCCACTCTTTGCCTAGTTTTGAGGGATGTGCAGCCAAAGCCCTTCTGCTCTTCACTGAAAAGCTTCTTGTTTGGAAAGCCAGCTAACGTTAAATATGATTATATGCAGTAGGTAATGTGCCAAAATGTTGCTCTGTGTGTGTTTGTGTTAATCCTGTACCGATGTTTTCAGTTCTCTCCAGAAGGTGTGTGTCAGGAGCAGAAGCAGAGCTTTCAGAGTGAGCTGCTGGAGTTTCTAATGGACATCATTCATATGACGGGGCAAGAGGAGGGTCAGTCCACACATGTGGCCAGAGACGGTAACGTAATTGTACTCAAGTGATGTGGCAGACTTTTGTATTTTCTGAATTTGAAAAAAATATATATGTTAAAGAATGGTATTATTGATAGATTGATCCTAGTACAAATATTTCCATTGTTTGTCTTATCCATAAGCTATAACAGAATTCATGTCTTTACGCTAGAGTGCTGCTCTTAAAGCAGTACATTTACATTTATGGCATTTAGCTGATGCTCTTATCCAGAGCGACGTACATCACTGCTCAAGTAGTCCACATCTGTTTCTTACACCAGTAAAGCTGAACTTAAATCAGCGTCCATTATTCAACCAAGTTACTGCATGCTAGGTACACCTAAACAACACCTGTCAAAGAAAAGTCAGAGGTTAAGACAAATATAGGGAAGGGGTGCGGGTAAGAGGTTTTTGTTTGTTTGTTTTTGTTTTTTTGAGAAATAATCAAGCAGGCGAAGCAAGAGAAATACATAAGCCTCTTTACTTTTGTTTATTTGGTTTATTTTTTATTTTTTACTTCTAGATCCAAGTCCATCCAAATCCAGGCCCGAGGGAAAGGTTACCATACTGATTGAGAATGTGGCTTTCTTCAGTAAGATGCTGGTGGAGAAGCTCTATACTGGCATGTTCGTGGTGGATCCAGAAAACCTGCTGCTCTTTGCCGCCGAGCAGATAGTTCTGGTACGTACATGTAACCAGAGCATGATCTGGCTTCTGGTTTTTGCAGACAGCTCTAATGTTACTGTGATGGCTTCTGGTGTGTGTGGCAGGCGATGGAGAAGGGGCAGACTCAGCGGGAGTCCACAGTCAGTGTTCTGTACAAAAGCACGAACAGGGCCGTCCTCTACTTCCTGTCACGGCCCAGGCAGACCCCAACCGAGCAGCAGCTCATCCTCAGGACGCTCAGTGTGGTGCAGCAGCACTGGGATGTCATCATGGCCACCTATAATGCCAACGTCAACTTCATCAGCTGCTTGCTCCACTGCCTGCTCCTGATCCGCTCAGGAAGGTACTGTATTTTTTATTTTCGTGTCATCAAATACAATTCTGTCAGACAGGGGTATTAAACTCTGGCCCTGGAAAGCTGGTGTCCACCACAGGTTAATGATTGGAAAATGTTAGAATCAGTTTGAAATATAATAGTATTCAATAAAGTATGCTATCATTATTAAGCCAAAATATAATCGTCAGGCTATTTTCTAATGGAAAAGCTCTTATAAGCTTGAAGTTATTGCTAACTGTATTTTGTTATTTATGATTTTATATTCCATTATTGTGTCAGCACTTCACAAAATGTGTACATATGTTTTAATAAGTCTACCTAGTACGGAACTGAATCAAAACTTTATTTATTTAATGTTTCATGATTCATGGAATTATTTCCCAATGAATCTTGATTTAATAGTTGTGAGGTCAAGGATTACACCGAAAGCTAAGGAAGATTTGTAATGCCACTCTTTTTGTTTTTTATCTGGCATGCACAGCTTTCCTGAGGGTTTTGGTTGTGAAATGCACAAGAAGCCATCCAAAAACATCTGGCGTCATCTTTTCCCGCACAAGAATAGCTGCACAAGGACCCCAGTAGAAATCCCTGATTCAGCTGAGGGTGAGTTAAACATCTTCTTCACAGATGCTGACCAAATGGCCAGCATGTGACTAAAGTTATGATTTTTATCTTTTTGTCTGTTCTGTTTTGTTTCTCTGTGTGCAGTGGAGTCCGAGCTGATGAGGTTGGTGGAGAGCACGTGGAGTAAGGTGATGCTGGAGAGGAGACAGTCGCTGGAAGAGGCTTTTAAGATCGACCTGTCAGCCAAGCAGGGAGGCAGGGAAGTCCCAGTCTCCATGACTGATGTGAGCCCCCTGTGGGAAGAAACTGCAGTGAAAGCATGGCAGGCTTTCATTGGTCAGTCCCTCTTATCTGTGTATACCGATCTCCTTTTTATCTACTATGAAAGGGTCTCATTTATGTATCAGAATCAGTCACACAGTTTTGGCTAGGTACACGGTTTGATGACTTGGATATGCTCATATTACTCTCTCTTTAACTCTCCTTAGACTCTCAGAAGAAAAAGATGAATAATGACCAAAGGAAGGCAGGTCTTCTCAGCAGTCCACAGCACTCACCTCAGAGGAAAGCTGGAAAGAACTCAAGCTCCAGCCTCGAGGTAGGAGACACCACTATTGAAAGTTTGGATTGTCCCCGTATTGGCCCCTTGTGTAATCTGTAGAGTGGGCTAGTGGAAACGGGTTATTAAATGAAGCTGTTTCACAGGTGCTTATCCTGACCACAGTGCCCTGCCACCCTCCCAAAGTCACCACACCCAGCAGCCTCACCTACCCTGTGGCACTGTCTCAATCCGTCTTCTAAATCAATTTGGATCATTACAGCTGAGTACACCTCAGTGGGCAATGTAATTGATATTTGTTCATTTTTTCCACGGGAACACTTGGTAGAACATTGCGCTTGCCGGTGAAGGTTAAAGACGCTGTTATTGTTGTTTTTCCCCCTGAAACTCGGCCCACATCATTAGTTCCCACTGTTGAAGACGTTGCCATCTGGAAAAGGATGCACAGAGATATTACTCAGGCACGAGGCATGAAATTACCGTTTCTGTGCAACTGCTGCTGTCTTCGTCTCCGCCTCAAAAACAGGGGGCGGTAATTATAGCCAGTTGCAATCTGATGAAAACATTATTCATTTTGTGTTATTCTTTATCATATCAACCCTTGACAGCCTATCAACTGCTTTGATGAATTATTCCCCTCAAAAAGGTATTGGGAAGAATTTAGTGAAAAAGTCATCTCATTTTTGGAGAGTCTGTGTCATCCTAATAATGAAAGCAGAAACAGACGTACATGCACTAATATAATCTTCTATACTTTAGGATGTAGTGAGAACTATATAAAATATTAACCCGTAAATTTAAATGAATTAAATATGCTTCAAACCCGTTTTAAAGTATAGCTTTTAATATCGCTTTCATTTGCTTTTTTTTCATTTTTTTTTTTTACTTCATATGAAGTATTTCACTTTATTATTGTTATACTTTAGTTTAAAATCACTATTAAGAATACGTCACTGAAATGACCAGTCATTTCCCCATAGCACAAATCCCAGTAAACTCATCCCACATTCTGCAGCACAAACTTTTCCCTGGATTCATTTCAGAAATATACTGTCAGCATAATTATATCTTTATCTTCCTAACAGAAAGATAATTAACATGGCTAATGATCAAGTTAAGTTTATTACACATTCACCAATGGCTTAGAATGAAGTTGACATTATGTTATGTTATCATCAAAGGTAGTGTTTTCTCTGGAAAGTAATTAAAATGTAAATCAGTGTGATGATAATTGCAGAGGGGATGCTATTTAATGTGGCACGTTTAAGAGGCCAATGAGTTTTCCTGTTTGGTAAATAGGGTAATTAATGCTATATATTACTTATGATTCTCTAAATAAAGGAATAAGATTACGAGATGATTCAGTGTTTATCCGTGGAAACGGGTTCGTAATTGCTCCCGTAAATTTCTCTTTGTAACACTTCCTAATCCTCCCATCCATTTGGCAAGCACAAATGCATCATTTTTCCCCTCCTAGTTTTGTGACTAGTAATTTGAGAAGTTTAAAAGTTTGAGACTTTATTGCTCCTCGCTCCTGCCATTTAGAGATTTGGTCAGACGTTTTCTAATTTATTGTGATGTAATTGGCAAAATTTTTTCCAGTGAATCTCATAACTGTAGATCATTTGGGCTTGTACATTTAGAAGAATTGAACTGCTTCACAGTGCTGCCTTTGAGTTTTGGAAATGTTTGCAGTCTGGAGGAAAATTCAGGTCTGTAAACTGTACCTGCTGAATCAGTGATTTTCATCACGGAGATGACCATAATTCCAGCATAAATCTTACATGATGTTTTCATTTGTTCTTTTGGGAGACAGTACTGAGTAGTTTTCTATTTTCAGACGGTCCATGTTCGCTTGTGCCTGAAGCGCTCTTGTGCTGTAGTAGCTTTGCCTAACAGATGCATCAGTGAAGCGCCTGCTGAGCGGAGCAGGACGCGGTGTTCAGTATCAGTCTCTGAGGCAGACTTAATGCGCTTCCTGAGTCAGGCTTTACAGCCGAGTCCTGTAGTTCCCTGACTCGCTTTAAGAGGATACCACTGTGATGATTAGCTTAATGACTCTTTAAGTAAATATTAGAACAAGCACACTGGTAGTGTGGTACACAGGCCTCCTAAAGGGCTAATGCCAATCAGTGTAATAAATCAGCTGGGCACAGACTGTGGCACATGGCCAACAGCCACCTCACACTGTGCTGATATTATACTTTAACTTAATTACTACACACTGAGAACTATTGCATTTGGAGCCTGGCTTATTGTAGGGCTCAATAGCCACTAGCTTGTTTGCCAGATAAATGCACTTTATGAAATGTAGTTAGAACTGTATGCACATATAACGGCTGCCTAAATGTTTACTTTACAAAGGCAGATCAAATTCTCACTTTGTTCTCTTAATGTGTTTCTCAAAGACATTTTTGGCAGACGTAGAAGTCCACAGGAAGATGGGTGAAGAAATGTTCGAGCACTTGCTGAAGAATCATGTTCAGGTATTTCATTTATTGAAAGAAATAATGCAACACTTGTGATACATTTCACATCTGCTTGTGCTACCTCTACCAGCAACGACTCCAACTAAATGTATTCTAACAGGAGATCAGTGTTAAACATTGCTGCGGAGAAATTCTTCTTTGAATTGCTTTAATTTAGCCATACAGCAGGGATTTTGAACTACCTAATTAACAAATCTAATACTACGCAGCCCTAGAACTATACTGTTATGTATCAATATGATGTATGAAATGTAGTGATGAGTTAAATGAGGTGAATGAGTTAAAACTGTGCTGCTGCTTAATTTTAATGGTGATTTAGGAGGTGCTGTGTTGTGCTGTGTAGATCCTTCACTGTGAGAATGAGCAAATGGCTGTTCAGTGGCTGAGGATAGAAGAGGATTTGCTTCGTGAACGGGGGCTGTTTGGCCCTGGTCCAGGGGTCTTCATCAACCGAGGTTGGGTTCAGGATGCAGCAGAGGGGCCCAACCGGACAAGACCCCGCATCCGCAGGAAAGCTTTGCGGCGCTCAAAAAAGGTCAGCTATTCCCAGACAGCAGCAGTTGTTCACCTGCTGTTTATTGCACTGTATATCAGAGGCTGTGATGTACAACTTGGTTTTCCTGTTACAGATACCATCCTTGACATCAGGACTGTATATGAATATGAAAAGCAGCCTTGTAGAAGAAAGCAGAGGTGTGGCAGAACCCCCGAGTGCAGAATCAGGTAATGCAGATTTGTCAGTATGCTTTTAAGAAAACGAAGAAAAAAATGTGTTTGTTGGAAAATGAATACAGCAAACACGTGTATGTACACTCTCAAACCCATGAAACAGAGTGATGATTTGTGGTTTACATATAAATATGAAGCACGGATAAGTTTAGGGTTCCGCTTAGAAAATAAATCAATATCCCTCAAAACCTCGACATTGGCAAAAGACCAGTTTCCAAAATTAGTTTTCTTTCAGGTTTGCTTAGAATGTCTGTACAGACTATTTTGCTCTCTCTTTATGCCATTTTAAACAAGTTAATTTTGTTACAGCTACTGTTACAAAACCTTTAGTTTAATTGACTATCATGTATTTTGCCTTATTCTAAAAGCAGCTTGGGCTGAAACACTCCTTCCAGTTTTGTGACATCACAAAAACAGGCGATGTTTTAAGGTTTTAGCTGCTTATGCAATATTCCTTTAAGGGCAGACGTTTGAAAATGGTGTTTACATACTACATTAAACACTTTTATGTAAAAAGGGGGGAATACAGTCTTCCATGGAATGGGCTCTTTTTAAATTATTTATTATATTGTAGCATTAAAACACTAGCTGAGTCAACATTGAACCAGTAGGCCACATTGTCCAAGATTACTTGGAATAGCTTACATAAAAGGTTTTTTTACATAGTAAAACGTAAGGATTCCATTTTGGATTTATGATGAAAGCAACATACAATATTATAGGATGTGTATGACCCCCTGCCAAAGCACTAAAAGAAATGCGTGTCTGTTAGACCTCAGAATCCTGTGTGAGCCGGGCCGAGAGGCTGAAGAGGAGCCTGGGTCAAACTGTGAGCGGCTGACGTTTTTCCCCACTCTGACCGAGGCTTCCATCTCTGTGGAGGATTTCTCCGAGCAGTGCACAGAGACTCAGCTCATACTGCAGCAGCTGGTCCCCGATGAGGAGGTGAGAGCACCCAGCAGGGGCCAAGGGTGACCTCAGATTGACTTTAGTCCTAACCCAACCTATGATTAGTAGCTTGTAATGCTTCATTGTCTGGCTGTCCATTGTAGCATATGTGTATAGTTTCATTATGGCAGGGGGAAGACCTGGTGTGTGAAATGACAGGCCTCTTCAGGGTAAACTGGGTAGTGAGCTCCTGACAGAAGTATTAATAAGGAGCAGTAGGGGGTGATGTCAGCTGTCGTGTATTAATTCTGAAGGTTGTGAGTCCCGCTGTGCTGTTTGTCCGATGAATGGATCTCTGCATGCTTATTAATCCACATGCATGGTTAACGACTTCTTGTCCAAACTTGATCAGAGAAAAGTTGAAGCTCAGCACTGACAGGCAGGGAATAGAAAGAAACACACTTCATCCGGTACTGATGTCTGTATCTCTTCTGTTGAAAATCATTTTGGAAAATGTATGTGGACTGATGTAAACTTCCATCCACTTTGACAATTTGCAACTGAATCTGTGTGTTTAAGCTGTAAGCTAGAACTACAGTGACATTTAATAAGCGAGTCACATTTTCTCATCAGTATGACATCCTCAAGAGTATTTGAAAAGTGAATCTGCTCTGACCTGAGACTGAGGGCCCACCAGGTGTACCACACATTGGAACAAGGCTTTAATCAATTAGTGTTTTGCTATTGTGTGTATGTCATTGATTAATTCTAGTAATAAACAGTGGGGCCCTCTCCATGGTGCTGTGGGGGTGCTGGCATGGAGAGGAGCCTCTGATTTGATTTGTATTAATTGTGGAGAGGCTGTCGGTGCAGCCGGGCCCCATATGTTTTGGAGACGTGGGTCCCAAGGGCCCGGAGCTGTAGAGCCGGGGCCGGGGCCAGGTGCAGACACATGGTGTGAAATGAAGGGAGACAATAAAATTAGCCGTGCATAATTGCGGGGTTTTGTTAGGACACTGCCTGCGGTGCTCCGGCCTCTTTCCCAAACAGGCCAGTCATCCGTGTTCTGGGTTCTGTTGCTTTGTTTTGCCACCATGTTGTTTAGATAATGAAGTGGTAACAGTGATCAATCAGGGAGAGGGCTGTACCTCTTTGACATTCTAGCTCCAGAGCAAGGGGTTAGAAACATGTGCTGCAGGCTATGTACCTATCAGTTAAATAGCTCGCTTAACATAGAGGTATTCAGCTTTATTCATTCATGCAGTGTTCTCATGCCTTTCTCAGATAAAAAAAAGCAGTGGTTTTACTGCTTTTTAATTGCAAGGGTCCATATCCACTCTCGTAATTTCATAACTTAAATTATAGTTTCATAGTAGTTTAAGGTATAACAGTACCTGAATAATAAATCTTAAGATTAAAAAAATGAAATAAAAAAACTATAATGAAACAGCTAATTTTATCACTACATAAGCAATATGATTTTGTCTCACAAGCTCATATTCACATTGAAAGCACTTGAAACATTGTTGAAAAGTAAAGGTTTCGAAAAGATGGGTTTAATGGTTCTAGGAAAACATTTACAGTATTTGGTGTTGAACCTTTGTGTGTAGGTTCTTCACCATTAACCACAAATTAATGGTTCTGTGGGGAACGAAAAGTGAAAAGTCATTTATGAATTTGCTCCATATGACTTTTTGGCAGCTTAATTTTTAGGAGATTATTTAAAACAATTATTTTCCTCTCCCAGGTCAAAGCCAAGCAGTGCGTGGTTGTAGTCAGTGGCCATATGTTGACAGAGGGGGTGCTGTTGTTCGGAAAGACAGATTTGTACATCTGTGAAGGCTTCACCCTCACTTCCAGTGGAGATGTATGCTGTGGGATCCACCATCCCACCAGGTAAAATCTCTGCAGTCTTCTTGATCCCACTTAACCCTGTTCTTATACTTTTCCTTCGAGAACCGTGTTGGCCCTTAAATCAACTTTTTTTGGCCCTTAAGTCAATGTTTTTCAATTGACTGTTTCTTATGATATCTGTGATGATTGTTGCATTTAGTGCTGCCTCAGTATTTTCTGATGTGCTTTGTATGTGTGTGTGTTCCAGTGTGAGGGACTCATTCATTTGTGGCATGCTGAAGAAGGAACAGAGCTCAGCAAGCCCAGGCTGCAGACGCTGCACATACGAGGACATTAAGGATGCTCATTTCATGCGTTTCCTTCTTGAGGTGAGCCTTTAGCTATGCAACATTACTAAACGACTTGGTCAAACCAAGTCATACTTTTCTGAATTTTCGGAATTAATTTCGGAATTAAGAAATGAAACAATGCCACCCTTTTCCAGCACTAACACATATACTGATACTGAGTAGTGACTTCACATCTGAAAGTATCATGCTCAATCTGTCCAAGCACTCCAGTGCCCAACAGGAAGGAATATCTGACATACACATGACATTTCTAAACTGCAGTTTGATTTATTCAACTCGTATTCAGATGCAAAATTAAACTATTTAAAGGAAATGGAAATTAAATATTTGCTACTCATGGTTCATATGTTAATGTTAGGCTATATGTTACATGTAAGCTACTGTTGTGCTCATGTGACCTATTTTATTTTGCATCACATTATGTTATGCTATATTCACCTCTGGATTTCACACTAGATTTGTTACAGAATTGGTTGTGATTTGTTATACACTGCAAAAACTCCTGATCTAACCAAGACTTGGAATCTTATTTCTAGCCTAAAAAGTCTTCTTGATCTTGTT
>JBBPCY010000150.1:16632270-16662852 GCA_037974405.1 Brachyalestes nurse
TTTTAAGATATTTTTTCCTATTTCAAGAAATCTTACCAAGTATAAATATCTTACTGCACTGGCAGATAATTTCACTTATTTCTAGTCTGACAATCTTAATAATCTTACAGATCTGCTCTTATATAGTATATTATTCTCAAAATAAGATAAACAAGACTTTTTAGGCTATTTTATAATATTGCAAGTCTTGGTTAGATCAGGAGTTTTTGCAATGCATTCCTCCATTATCTGGTCCAATATTTTCTTTGGGTTTCAGCCCATTACGTGTTATTTGATGAGCACCAGCTTGAATTTGTATGTTTAACTCCTTTTTTGAATGGATAGTGTACATTCCATTTGTTTATCATAAGTACCTATGCCATACAAATCTATACTGTTGTGTTATAAGGCTATTTGGTATTTTCTTTTCATGTAGGAGAATGCCATTGAGATCTTAATGAGGAATGGGTCTTCAGTATTTCTGGTGTTCGTGAACAAAGACCACATTGGAGCTTTTAAGAGGTAAAAACAGGGAATGCAGATGCTGGTTGATGGGTAGACGGGGTTAGCCAAGGTAGAACCAGACTGATCTTTTTTTCTCTCTCTAGGTTGTGCTGTGTAGTGCCTTCATTGAAAGGAAGAGGGGTAACAGAGGCTATGCATAATGTCAGGTAAATGTTTCTGTGCCTCTGTGGTTTAAGAGCTCTGGCATTTCTCCCCAAGATCTCTACTCTAGAAACAATGCAGTTACTGCACACTGACGACAGCCAAAGACGCACTGTAATGAGACACCTACTGCTGCTGGGAAAGGCATTGTGCACATACTGTATATGATTGACAGAAAAACTCTAAATCCCATAAACAATACGCCAAGACATTTCAGTAGCTGTTGCCTGCAGTATGAAAACAGCCAATCAGTCGACATCAAAACAGCCTGGTAATATTTTGTAGGAGTGGCCTCCGTAGATTGGATTAGTTTGTTCAGCACATCCTACAGATGCTCAGATTGTGATCTGGGGAACTTGGAAGTTCATTGCATAATTCCTGAACAATATTTGTGTTGTAACAGGCTGTGTTATCATGCTGAAAGAGTCCACTACCCTTAGGAAAAACTTTAAAAAGGTGTACTTAGTCTACTACAATGTGTAGTACATGTCAAAGTACCATGCACATGAGTGCCAGTGTCCAAGGATTTTCAGCAGAACATCACAGCTTGCCTTCTTCCCATAATACATCTCTCTTCACTAAGTAAGCAACACAAACACACCCAGACATCCACATGATGTTAAAGAAAACGTGATTCAGCAGGCCATCAACCTTCTTCCATTCCTCTATGGTCCTTCTTTGATGTGCATATTGTGTGTGCTTTGTGCCTGTTGGGTTTAGAGGTCAGCAGCTCTGCAGCCTCATTTGTGGTAAGCTGTGAGTGCACATTAACTTTTGCGATAGTTTGTGATACAATAGATCAGCTGTGGGATTAGACCTCACACTCATCAATAAGCCTTGTGCACCGATGACAGTGCCACTAGTTGTCCTTCCTTGGCCCACTTCTGGTAGGTACTGACCACTTTATACCAGGAACACCCCACCTAGTGCTTTGCAGATGCTGTGACCCAGTCACCTAGTCATCACAATTTGGCCCTTGTCAAAATTGCTCAGATCTGTATGATTACTTATTTTTCCTGCTTCCAACTTCAGGAACTGAGTGTTCACTGGCTGATCGGTGTGTGAGTAAATATCTATCACTGTCAAATTCTTTTCCACACCATTTTGATTTCTTCCTTTTTTTGTTTCAAGATGTTGGCCAGCGAGATTGAATACGATATACTTGACACATTTTAGAAACTGCCTTCCTGCTTGTCCTGCTGCCCATTAGGTTTAAAACCAGACTAGATTACTTTGGCAAATGTAACTGGTGCTGTTCCAATAATGTAGTTTTTTGTATTATTTATTATTTTTTTTTACTACAGTCAAACTTTTTTGTTGTTATGTTTGGAAAAATACTAAGAAATATTTTACTATAACATCTGTATTTAAAAATACACATGAATGATGTTTTGAAGAGGCAGGCCGGCCTTTTTCCAAGTGAGACGTCGTTTTATCGCCACAGTTCCTGATTGCTCTGTGCCACTGAGTTTGGTGTGATCAGTCCTGAAAAATTACCCCTCCTCTGAGACTGATCAGAAAGACTCTTACATTTCCATCGCTGTTTCTCCTCCCTACATTTCTCCAGGCAAAGCTTGCACAGATCGCCCTCTTTCACCAAATATAGCTCCTTGCTTGCTTTGATGTCTTTAGAGTCTCCCTGAGCATAGGCTATGGGGTTGCGTTTTGTGTTGATTTTCTTCAGGTTGGGCAGCACTCGGATGCATTCGGGAAGCGCAGTGAGTTGGTTATCAAACAGGCCCAGCTCTCTCAGGTTGCTCAGAGCGGCCATGGTTGGTGGAAGAGCAGTCAGCCGGTTCATGCCCAGGTTGAGCGTCTGCAGGTTCCTCAGGTTGCCTATGTCAGAAGGTAAACCATTGGAGCTCAGGATGTTGTTACACAGATTCAGGTGGCATAGGGCCTCCAGCTGTCCAATGCTCCTGGGCAGCTGCTCGATGTAGTTGCTGTGGAGGTCCAGGCAGCGGACAGTAGTGAGCTGCCCAATAAAATCTGGTATCTTCTTTAGCTGATTACGGCTCAGGTCCAACTCTTCAATTTCGGCCAGTTTCAAGAGGCATTTTGGAAAAGTATCGATGCCCATGTTGCTCAGATCTAGTCGTCGTTTACCCTCAGGAGTCATTCTGAGGGCATTCCTGGCCGCTTTAAGGGTGATCTTTTTGCCCTTTGGTCCACCCTTCTTTCCTTTAGCCATGGTGCTGTGTGAATACAGATTAATGGTTAAGCCGTTTTCACACCAGTGTCAACTTGATTAAGTCTTAACTTGATCTGTGTAATTATTATCTCAGGACCTAATATCTTTAACTAAACATGCACAACTTAATGACAAAACAATTCAGTTATTTACATAGGAGTGGTGGTATCGTGTAGGCCCTGAAGCACTTTAGAGGAAAATGTGAGGTCTTTTGGGGAATGAGCAGGGTGTATTGTTTACACTCCAGCTCACTCACCCATCTCACCCTAAAGGGATCTCCTAAGATCACACTGCGCTCTAATTGAGGATATACCAGATAACAATGAGGACAAGAGCAATGAATGTAAATTCTGAGAAAAACAAATGACTGTTGCTGGTGAGGGTGGGGCTGCTTGCGTTACAGCTGATTGATCCAGAGCGCTTTCGCAGGCTGTACGATTGTGAGGATGGAGTCAAATCAGTGCTTTGATAAATGACACTCGGGGAAGTGATTTAAAACCTGCACACCTCACACCTCCCTATTAAAAAAGAAGAGTGGCTGCATTGTAAGCCCTTCGGGCCCTTTCACGACTCATTAATCATATTCAAGTGCATATAGATACAAGGCTAATATGGTTTAGATTGTTTCCATTACACTTTTTTGTGTAAACCCTTCGCATCTAAACATGCAATTATAGAGGGCTGACCAATGGGATGATCCATCCTCGTACATTGTTTTTTAAAGATTCCAAATACTGGGTATCATTTATTAGTATACATATTATGTGTAGGACATATTTGATAATAGTTCTCCTCACAGCATTATAGAGCTTCAGGTAGGTATGGCTCCTTATGCTGTAGGATCGCCTGTATGCTGCTGATTTATGTATTTTAATCATGAAATGATGTCGTCTATTCTCTTTTTCCTTTTCTTGCTATTTTGGTCTAAACAGGATATATACTTTTCCTAGCTCACGATCTGACTGTGAATACCAAAATATTACACATGTTCACATGAATCTTGAACCATTATCTTGAACCAGTATGTTATCTTTGCCTTTAAAATCACAATGTCAGATTGTCAAAATTGTTAAATTGTGAGGTGTCAAAAGTTAGTTGTTATTCAGAATTATTTATTTCACATCATACTCACCAACTTCATATGGCAGTTCTGTATAAACGGTCAGTATTGTGGTGTGGTCACTGGTTACTTAATCCTTGGTAGAATCAAAGTAAGGTAGCCATTCTTGTCCAGAATTCTTTCACCCCTGTCCAAAAGTAGAAGATCTTTCAAAAGTTGACCTTAAACAGACTTTACATGTCCAGCTGAATTAGTGTACGGCGAATCTTTAGACAAACTGAAACTACCTCTTCACCCAGCCATGTCAGAGAGGGCTAAAAGAAGCTTTGTCCTGTTTTAACTTTGTTGCTTAGCAACGCAGGCCTGAGGTGCAGCGTGTTTATTGTACTTTGGACCTCCCCCCAAAACAAAAAAAAGCGGTGGCAATTTGCATTTGTATGGTTTTTAAATTAAACTTAATACTTCCCAACATATCTCAACTGAGTGGTGAGATATCATTTTAATTACATTTCTTTAACACATTTAAAAAAAAAAAAAAGATATCTACAAGTAGTTCAAAATAGATGTTTATATGCATTGCTCAAGCTGTTGAAAAAAATCTGGCTTAATTTATTACACATGAATCTGCATTCATGGGCATGAAGAATACAAGTCTTCCTGTGGGCTAAAACGCCTATTGAGGGGCATCAAATAGGGTATAATTGCCTCTAATTTATTTCAGCTTTAAGCTGTATCAGTTCTGCACTGGGGCAAACTGACTGTATCACTGCATTTACCCCAGTGTTGATCATTCATGGCAGTACGTTTCTCTGTAAACTCACAGTAGTGGACTGTTACTGTAAAATCCCATAGATGGCACCATTTCCTGCTGCATGACAGAATTTTATTGAATATGTGGAAGCTTACCTTTCCCAGAGCATGAACGCATGTTTTCTTCTAGTCTCTTCTGTGTGCTCATGGGGAGCAGCTTCTTAGCACTGAACATTCAGTGTCTTGCTGTTCCGGACACTGTTGCCATGCAACTACAATACAATCCTTATGATGTCACCCATTAAAGGCAAATCCCAAATGGTCCAAGCTGAGAATCACAATTCTGTGGTTCACAAGCATTTAAACCACTTTTTAAACTTGTACATTTTATTGGGTTTTTTTTTGTTTGTTTGTTTTTTTTCCAGAAAGACGACAGCACCCGAGAAGACAGCTCTTACTAAATGGCAGGTAATGTATATGAAGTATGTGAAAAAAATAATAATAATAAACCAATTGGCTGTTTCTCACATTGTCAGCATGGCTGGAACTTGTATCTGATTGCTTTACAGTCTTCTTCTGTGTGTTGCATGTCTATTTTCATGTTTTACAGAAAGGAGAAATGAGCAACTTTGAATACCTCATGCACTTGAACACATTATCTGGACGGACATACAATGATTTGATGCAATATCCAGTCTTCCCATGGGTCCTTGCCGATTATGAGTCAGAGGTAACCTTTATTATTTTCTTCTGTCTGTCTGTCTGTCCATGTATCTATCTATGTATCTGTACCACTACCTACCTTTCTACCTACCCACATACACATCCACCCACACATTCAGGCACTCATATCCACACCAACACACACAAACACATCAGTCAAACATTACCATTAGCACCACCTGCCTAATATTGTGTAGATCCTCCTCATGCTGCCAACACAGCTCTAACTCTCTGAGGCATGCACTCCACAAGACCTCTGAAGGTGCCCTGTAAACTGCAATGTAGGGCCCTCATAGATCAAGCTTGTTTGTCCAACATATGCCACAGATACTCAGTTGGATTGACATCTGGGGAATCCAGAGGCCAAATCCATGCTCTGAATTCATCATGTTCCTCAAACCACTTAGGGAATACTTTTGTAACTGCCAATAGAGAATATTATCGTAATTAATGGATGTACTTGTTTTGCAACAGTTTTAGGTATGTGATGCTTGTCAAAGTAGCATCCACATGAATGCCAGGAGTCAAGGTTTCCTTTGCCCAGCTCACACTGGGATTCAACTGACCAGGCCATCTTCTTCCATTGTTCTATGGCCCAGTGGTGGTCAGTGGTTGGCATGGGCACTCTGGCTGGTCTGTAGCTATGCAGCCCCATTTGCATCCCCATGCACATGACCCTGCTGCTGGTTCACGGTTGTCCTTCCTTGGACCACTTTTGTTAGATACTGACACTGCTTACTGGAAATACACTACGAGGTCTGCTTTTCAGGAGATTCAAGCGTCACAGTTTTCCCCTTGTCAAAATCGTTCAGATCCTTACACTTGGTCATGTTTCCTGTTTCCAAAACATCTAGAACTGACAGTTCACCTTGATGCCTTTGACTGGTGCCATTGTAACGAGATATTCAATGTTTTTAGCTTCACCTGTCAGTGCTTTTAACGTTAAGGCTGATCAATATATATTTGACAGACGTTGTCATGGAAAACTTTTGACCTCAAGTATCTTTTTTTTTTTTTTTTGTTTTTTTTTTTAAGTTGCTCACATTCTTTACACCTTTTCTTCACTTGTCAGTGATTTTAATGTTATGGCTGGTCTGCCTGTCCTGTCTGTATGTTTCTTTGTATAAATTTGTATGTCTGCTTATTAAAGATTCACTGATCCTGATGCGCTGATCTTTACTGATATGAGAAATAAACCTCCAAACTCAGGGTATCAGACAACATCAAGTACCAATCTCATACAGGTGCATTTTAAAAGGACTTTTTATTGTGTAATAGCAATTTAACACCATATACAGTAAGTTAGTTGACATTGTATGAGCAAGTGTAAGCAAATTGGCCAAACTGTATAGAGACGAAGTACTGCACACTGTCCCTTGATTCCAGATGTTAGTTGCATCATAACCCTAACAAAACTATGGAAGTTTGCATTTTTGTTCTAGTATTATAGATTATAGATTTTTTAATTGCAGTTTTGCAATTTTGTAATAACTGTGGCCAAAAAAGCGAATTGATTACATCTGACTGGTATCTGATATATTTAAGTCAGAACTGGTGTCTATCCAGCATTTTGGGGTTTTTCATCACTACTAAATATCTGTGTGCCTAATTACTGTTGACCTTTGATCACTTTAATTCATTCTTTTCTATTTAGACACTGGATTTGTCATCTCCTACAACATTCAGGGATTTATCCAAACCAATGGGTGCACAGACTGAGAAAAGGAGAGAGAAATTTGTTCAGCGATACCATGAAGTAGAAAGTAATGATGGTAGGCGTTCAAACATCTCTGTCATTGTTCACTACATGAAATAAGCTCCTTTCAGGTATTTTACTAAGTGAGTAAGATCCAACTCATTCAGACTTTTTGCAAGCTGATGAAAGTAATTATCATTCGTGCATCACATTAGGCTGCTCAGTCTGTAAGAAG
Source organism: Brachyalestes nurse (assembly GCA_037974405.1). NCBI lineage: Eukaryota > Metazoa > Chordata > Actinopteri > Characiformes > Alestidae > Brachyalestes > Brachyalestes nurse. Next base: position 16,639,571 of record JBBPCY010000150.1, read on the forward strand.
CTGATATCGTTGTTTCAGGTTATCTGTCTGCACAGTGTCATTACTGCACACACTATTCCTCAGCCATCATAGTGGCATCCTACCTGGTGAGGATGGAGCCTTTCTCCCAGACCTTCATCTCCCTGCAGGTAAAACTCAGCATGCCGCATACCCACTGAAAAAGGAGAGTATGTACTTTCCCCCGCTTATGTGTCTTTGAGTGGACCATGACCGGATTTTATGGGAACTCCTGTCAAATAATCTGGCACTGAGCACATTGTTTCATTCTTAAATGATGCAAAAATCCAGAGCTTCATTGTAAAAAAAAAAAAACCTCTGGTATGTCAGTATGTCTCCTACAAAATACAATTTTGCAAATAGGCTTACTAAATGAAAGGAGTTCCATTATTTTTGCCTTGTTGGGATTTGCAAGAACTGTTTTGTTTTTGCAAAAGTGAATTAAAGTGAGAATTTTAATATATATGCAAATAAATTCTCCCGCATCAGTGATGTGCAAAACCACATTTTGTTCTTTTAAAAAATATCTTATTTATAGAGTAGCAACCAATTGATTAAAATAAAATGTCATGCATATTTAATAGTACACAATACAAATATTAGGATGATGCTTCACAATGATATTTTCCGCACATGAACAGCTTTCTTCTGTACAGTAATATTCATAACGAGATTTGGGGCACTAACTGCATTTGCTATGTATAGTATTTATTACTTTCATTCAATAAGGGTAATCTTTTTACTGCAAATTACATACGTTTTTCAGAGATTTCCATCAGGAATTAAAGCCACGGAAAAAGCCCCAGTCAATTCTGATGAATTGATTCTGTATCTCTTTATAAATCTTGCTTTGAAGCAGCAACTTCAACTAGACTCAAACCATCATAGTGCTGTGGCGATCAGATGCAGTACTGTTTCTTTTTCTAATGTGTTTTGAGGAATTACCTTGATTGGTTTTGGTTAATTTGGCTTGTTTTGTCTAAAAACATTACCGTTGCTTGTAAATGACTGTTGTTATTTTTGTCATTGTTGTGGTTATGTGCAGGGTGGTTCATTTGATGTTCCTGAGAGAATGTTCCACAGCATACAGAAAGAGTGGGAATCAGCCTCTAAAGACAATATGAGTGATGTGAGAGAGCTCATACCAGAATTTTACTACCTGCCAGATTTCCTTGTCAACTCCAACAACTTTGAGTTTGGTAAGACCTTGATTTTTGGTCTTCAGATAACTAGCTTAGTAACAAACAAATAGATAAATAAAACAAATAACTTCTGAGTCATTTTTAGTCTGTGTGACAGAAGTTGCGCATTGTCTTTGGTGATAGTTATACTTTGGTGATTTTATTCGATGCCACATTGTTTTCATTTGGCTGGGATTACAGGTTGCATGCAGGACGGAACCTCTCTGGGTGATGTGGTTTTGCCACCATGGGCCAAAGGAGACCCACAGGAGTTCATTCGGATGCACAGAGAGGTCAGTAGTCCATCTCTGCAGTTTCAGTCTGTTAATAATTGTCAGAGTAGTGTCACAACATCAGCACCCTCTGCCCTCCCCCCCTCAGTACCATTCTGCTCTTCCCTCTAATGGAGGCTGTCACTACTGTCATAGTACACTGTGAAAAATAAATTCCCCATGGCATTTGTATTCTGTATAAACACCTTTTAGCATTTGCATGCTGCTAGACGCATTTTGAAAGAGTTAAATGCTTTTGGCTCAGCTCTGGTTTGTGCTGTTGTGGAGATAATAGGCACTTGTTGAGTTCATCAAGAAAGCCCCATTACTCTACTTAACGCCATTGTCATTACATGATAACAGGGCCAATTCAGCACAAGCACAATATCTGCACTCTCTCATAACTCCATTACTGTAGCCTGCTGCTTATTGGAATAAATGCTTTCTTTTTCTCCATGCTATGCCTGCAGGCGTATAAGGGCCAGGCATTATCAGGTCCCAATCTACTGAGCAATATTTGTATCGTTTCCAGATCATACAAAATGAGCTATTTTGTCTCCTCATTCTCCTTCATATGCAAATGAACTAAAGACAATATAGGGACATACCTCCACTGTTGTTATAGTTGCTACTATTGCTTGGCCTGTCCCCCCAACACCACCCCCGCTATTATAAAAATAGTCTTATTAGGACTGTTTTAGCCCTCATGCCATCTTCAGCTAAATGTAATGGAACAAGCAAGAAGATACACCCTCAACAAAAAAAAAACTCAAATCTTTCGCTTCTAACTTTTCTTATGCTCTCGAAGATATTTTGAAAATAATCGCAATTTCTAGTACAATAAAAATTGTATTTTGTTGCCTACATAATCATACATGCATTATACCAGCTGAGCAAAATTGTGTTGTTTTAACATATTATAAGTTTCTTCCAGGTTCTCAGATGTAGTCACTGACTTTGTGTGACCTGTCCTCAGGCTCTGGAGAGTGATTATGTGAGTGCAAACCTGCACTTGTGGATTGATCTGATCTTTGGATACCGACAGCAGGGTTCGCCTGCAGTGGAAGCCCTCAACACCTTCCATCCTTACTTCTACACAGACAAGCACGACGCAGAGAGCTTAAAGGACCCACTGAAGAAAAACACAGTCCTCGGCTACATCAGCAACTTTGGTCAGATCCCCAAACAGGTAACACTTTAAGTACTAAAACAAAAGAAAGAGACATTGCATATGCTCATGCACACTGGGTTTCCCATCAAATTTATTTTGCAGAATTTATTTAACCAATTGTCTTAATATTCCCAAGCTCAGTGCTTACTGAAGAATGAAGCTCAAAAAAGACTCCAACCTTTACAAGATATATACAGAAACAGTAAAACAGTAAAAGAAAATTCCTCACATTTTATTGAATTTCTGTGTCATTTTATTTAAGAATAATTGTAGTCATGATGGTTGCTTATTACGTTTTAGTTTGTGTCTGGGGAAACAAGTTATAAGTATAATAACTGTTGGAACTGAGGCAGTTAACAGCAGTAATGAGCCTGTCAGCATTTCAACGGCCAAATCCTTCAGATAAACGGAACAATCATTAAGATAATAAATGTTTATTTGCCAGCTCTTCACGAAGCCTCACCCCAGCCGAGCTGCACACAAGAACCCTACAGGCAAGGAGGCGTCTGGCGCCAATCACGTCACTCCGTTCTTCTTCAGACTGGACAAACTGAAGCCTTCAGCGCAGCCCATAAAAGGTACAGGGCTGCTCATGCAGGCCAAGCCTTCAAGAGGAAATTGTGTGGAAGTGTGGTTGAGAAATACCCTCATTTAATCATTCTTAGCCACCTTATTATTTTATCCCATCCTCAATTATTTTTTTACAAGATGGGGCCATGTCCGCTGGGAACAATAGGAGCTGCGGTGAAGATGCTGGCTAGACTGTTCATGGGCTAATTTTCTCAGGCAGAGGGGCAGCAGCTCATTCTATTTGTTAGGCGCATCTTGATGATGCTGCCACTGAGGCTTATTTAATAATCTCAATATCCCAAAAGGGTCTCTTTGGAAAATGAGATGGAAAATTTTCTCTCTCTCTCTCTCCCTCACTCTCTCTCTCTCTCTAACTATCTTTCCCCCTTTCTCTTTTTATCATATGTTTTCACTTTGTCATCAATGTGGACAGGAAGTGAAAACAACTGTTTTATTGTAACAATTTGGTGTTCGGTATGTCTCATATGCTTTTTTAAGTGGTTGATGCTAACAATTTATTTGAGTTGGAAATGCAATAGAAAGTGAGTAGAGCGATGTCAGGAGATGCTTTGATTACATAATCTGCCATTTACTGTAATGCTGAGCTGCTATGAAAATAATACTCCCTCTCTGCGGATCCACCCAGAGCTGATGCATGGGCCGGTTGGCCAGATTGTTTGTGGAGAGAAAGACGTCTTGGTCGTGGAGAAAAACAAGCTGATTATGCCTCCTCTCTGGAATACGTACTTCTGCTGGGGTTATTATGACAACACATGCTCATTTGGAAATTACACAACAGAGAAGGTGTTTACAAGTTTCTTTAATTCATTAATTAATTGGTTTGTTCATTCACCTATTCATCTATTTATCCAGTGATTTGTTCATTCTTTAATTAATTAATTAATTCATTCATTCATTCTTTTTCTGGCTTTCTGAAAGCACACATTAAAGTGTAGATTGTTTTGTGTGTTTCAGGGTTTTGCTGTGTGGGAAGGTCTATCCGACTGGGGCGAGGCTGTGTGTGCTGTCTGTTCCAATGGTAACACCCTCATCACAGCTGGGAGCAGCACCGTGGTGTGTGTCTGGGATGTCTCCATCAATAAGGACAAGCTCAAGCACATGAAACTCAAACAGGTCATATACACCATTATGCAAAAAAACATTTTAAAATGTTTTAAAGTTTAAAATGTGTTAGATGTCAACAGAAAAATTGATTGACAAATATGATTCAGGTTACCTTTTCTTTTTTGAGTATTGAAAAGAATTACCCCTTATTCACATTTTGTAGCTTTGCAGCCTAAACAAAAAAACAAATTGTCCAGCTGTATTTGCTCAGTGTATCTTATAACATCCAAGTGATATGATATCAACAGTTTAGGGGAAAAATTGACTGAGATGGATAAAGGATTACCTCCCTGTGTCAGGACTTTGTGGAGTGACCTTTTGCTTTAACTACTGCCTTGAGTCTCCTCTACCAACTTTGCACATCCAGACTGTGCAACGTTTGCCATCTCTCCAAATTGGATGGTGGTTGTTAGTGGGCTGCAGTCTTAAAGTAATTCCATGGATTTTCAGTAAGGTTTAGGTTTGGGCTCTGACTGGGCCACACAATGCCATTCACCTTTTTCTCTTTCAGCCACTGTGTGGTCAGTTTTGCTGTGTGTTTTGGGTCATTGCCATGTTGGAAGGTGACAACTTTCTGGCAAACAGGTTTTCCTCAAGAATTTGACCGTATTTTGCCCCATTCATTTCTCCTTCTATTCCTAGAAGTGCCCTAGTCCCTGCTGCAGTGAAACAACCCCACAACAGGTTACTACCACCTCAGTGCTTTACTGTAGGTATATGTTCTTTGGATGGCGAGCTGTATTGGCTTTCTGCCAGATGTACCGTTTGGTGTTTGGTCTATATAGTACAATTTTCGTCATCTGGCCATAACACCTTTTTCCACTTGACCTCAGATTCTTTCAGGTGCGTTTTGGAAAAGTTCACTTGAGACTCAATGTGGCTCTTTGTTGCAACTCTCATATACATGCCACATTTGTGGAGCACTTGTGATATTGTTGTCACATGCTCACAAAGACCAATTTTTCAAACAAATAATCATCTTGGTAGCATCTCTAATCAGTTTCCTCCTCAATCTTCCATCTGATTCTGAGGGACGATCTGGATAGGGGAGGGTCCTAGTTGTACCAGGTACTTTCCACTTCTTAGGTGTAGACTTTACTCTGCTCCTAGGGATTGATAAAGCCTTTGACATGTCTTTGTATCCATTTCCTGTCCACAGCTTAATCCCTTAGATCTTTTGACAGTGCCTTGCCACCCATAGTTTGTTTGCTTTCAGTTACACTACTAAGCACTGAAGTAAAATTTAAATTTAAATTCAAATTAATAAGGGTGCTTTCAGATCTTTCACTTGGATGTTATAAGTTGTGTTGAGGATGTACTAGAAAAACTAGAAAAATTGTTTTTGTGTTTCATTTCAGTTGTTTTGTGAAAACATTTCATGTTTTCATTTTAGGCTGCAAAGCAACAAAATGTGAATATTTTGAAGGAATTATCCATTTCCTATACTGGCTGTAGTGTTTTTATACCTTCTTTTTTTACATAAAAGTCTTGTTGACCTACCTGTTGTAAGTGTGTTTTGGGTTTGTTTTAGTAAGTACATAGACATGCTTCTAAACTATTAGTTGTGGTAACTAAATATAATCCTTATAGTTAGAGATTAGTTTGAGAAATGCTTGAGTATTCCTTTACAAGAACCATGCATTCAGATGTTCTTTAGCAAATGTGGTTTTACAATGACTCTTATGGGCATCGCATGGTATTTAAAATGATTTGTCTTCCTTTATACACTTAAAAATGTTCATTTACTTCTATATAGTTCTTCTAACAGTGACTGGCTCCATCTCACAGGCTTTGTATGGACACACAGACACAGTAACATGTGTGGTAGCTTCGGAAGGCCACAGTGTGATAATTAGCGGCTCTGAAGACCGGACATGCATATTGTGGGACCTGGAGGAGCTCAGTTACATCACTCAGCTACCCGCACACTCCTCTGGTGTGTCTGCACTGGCCATCAATGATTTGACTGTGAGTTTAAACACATTCGGTTTTCCACTTGCCCTCTCAATCCTAACAGCAGTGGATTAGCCAGTTCTGCTGGGTGGCTCCTTTAGTGCCGAGTGATTGGAGTGGTGCTGTCTGTGCTCCCTGTCACAGACAAACTGGGGGTATTCCAAAACCTAGCATAGTGAGGAAGGGTAGGGCACATCCTTCTCTCCACACTGGAGCCAGAGCTTTCACACTCCTTCGTCTGGTTCACGTCTGGAGCAGGGGAAATGAATTCCTGACATTGTATTGAAATCCGATACTTAAGTGAATTATGGCCACTTCAGATTACTTCCTCTGTTTTAATGTCCAGATACTGTTTACACCAGTCTTTCCGGATAGTAAGAATAGTTCACGTCTAAACTTTTCAAAGCCTAACATATATTTGTGATAGAGTTGTTTGATACATCAGTGGCCAATATATTATTCACAGATAAATGAGAAAATTATTATGATGAACCCTGGATTTTTCAGATCTACTGAATCCCTGATCCTTGCACCGATGATTGGTGGTTAGATTCTGTGTTGACAAAGAAACACCACAATAAGAATCTTTGAGCAAGACTTCTGAAGCTACATTCACCCACTATTGCATGCTTCTCTGGATAAAAGTATCTGCTCAATACTGTCATGTGTGATTTAACTGTCATTACTTTGGGTATAACTATACACATATTTTCAAGCTTGATTCATATTTGATCATTTAGACAATGAAATGTTCTCCCATAGAACTATTTCAATGGATACCATGTTGTCCCTTGAACAAAATAATTACCAAAAATTAACACCTGCTATAACATTAGAAAAAAAACTGTAAATCGAGCTTGGATGTGCCTGAAACATAAGCCCTGTTACTGACCCAGATTTCTAGTTTTCATTGATGGTGATTTCCACAAATTAGAGACACATGGAAGAGTCTATCAGAAATGTAGTATTAAATTTCACTACATTGTTTCAAATCAACTGTTTTGATATACACTGAAATGATTTCACCAGTCATAACTATATGAACATACAGGCCATGTATCGATTGTGCTTCACTTTTAAAATGCAAAGAACTGTCAGTTATTGGTATCGGTATCTGTCCCAGCATATTGTTATCAGTTATTCGTCCAGGAAATCCATGTAGGTGCATCTTTAATTTTTATTTCTTTCCTTGACACTCATTCTTTTTTTTATTTTACCTCATTCTCAGGGTGAGATTGTGTCATGTTCAGGGACACATCTGCGTCTGTGGACAATGAAGGGCCAACTTCTGGCCTCTGTAAATACCCCATATGGCCCAGAGGGCAGCATCCAGTGCTGCTGCTTCACACAGAAGTATGAGTGGGACTCACGCAACGTCATCATCACTGGCTGTGCAGACGGCATCATTAGGGTGAGTGCCCTCCAACCGAAACCATACGAGTTAAACTTTTCTGCTTTAGGCATTATTGATGATTAGACCCTATCATGAGTTTTTAAATGAGAATAGTTTTCAAACAAGTAACTTCTCTGTGTGGGTAATAAATCTTGCAGTTTTTTTTCTGTTTAATAGTCAGGTAATACTGCTACAAAATATTCAAATATGATGACTGGTATTGAAAAAGTCCTCACAGGCTACGATATAGAGTCCCAAGGAAGCTCTGATAGTAACATATGCTCACTTTAGATGAGCTAAGAGCAGTTATTAAATCAAAATGGTTTCTAAATTAGGCATCAAATTGGAGCACGGACCTGTGCTACATCAATGGCCCACAAGATTTGATTTATGATTATAGCCTCTATTGCGTTTGATTTTTTTTTCTTCATTAGCTGTGTGACTCTCTTGCAGATATGGAGGACTGAATATACAAAGGTACAATTACCTGGACATGAGGAGCGTTCAGAGTCTCTGGGGCATAGTGCATCTGCACCTGCAGAGGACACCGGTAACACTAATACACTTCACCTTAACAGCAGCATTGAACAAGAGCCTGGATTTTCTTCAGTCTTTAGTTGCCTCTGGCTGTGCTGGAATAGATTGGCTGGTTATAAGACTATTTCAACCATGAGCATCTCTAATGCATCTAATGCAGCCGTCCACAAAAACAATATAACAGAAATTCTCTTGTAGTATTGAGGAAAACAACACTACGATGTGATAAAAGTGGCTATTTTTAATATCCATGTAATGTGTGAAATGAAATAGGAATCTCACGCACGGCATATTTCAAAAACGTTGCTTGTAAATCCAATTATATTGTATCTACTCTTAAGTGTCATGGCTGAGACTCTGAGCCGGAAGTTTGACTCGGAGGGTTCCATAGAAAAGTTCATAATTGTGCACTGTTTGTGCAAGGCATTAGGGCTAGCTGCAAGGAATTATGGGGCAAAGTTATTAAACATACAGCCGGTAAACACTGATGAGCAATTTCGCTGATGTAGGCATGCAATTTAGAAAGCAATAATACCCAAATCCAATTTGGTGCACATTGGTTACAGCACAGCGTCAGAGCATATAAGTATCACAACACACAAATTAAATTGGGGGAACTCTTCGTAACAGTGAAGGCTTTATATTAGATGTATTTTTCTCAATTTAACAACATGCTGACCATTAATAAAAACAGCGGCTCGTTTCTCACTCTTCTGCTTGTTGTGGGCTTCTCTCAGAGCACAGCAGCACGAGGTGGGAGAGACACCTGGTCCTGTGTCGAGAACTGAACCGGAGTCAAGTCATTTCCCGTCGGCGCTACAAAAACAACCCTGCCATCACTGCGCTAGCCATATCCAGGTATGGCTGAATGGCTCTCACACACACCAGTCCTGAACTTAGAGCCTGATTTCCTCTACTGAAGTTTGCTTGGTTTAGAAATAAGGTCGATGTCTGGCTCTCATTCCATGACCAGCATCCGCAGCTTTGCATGACTCATGTGACTCTTTTTGCATGTCAACATTCTGAGGTTTATTATTCAGAAACAAATGGAAACAGTGAAAAATAATTCAGCTGTTACGCAGTTATACACTGTAAATGTGGGTTTTATGAAACTTAGGAAAGTCAGTGTAATTTCATTTTATTATAATCATTAGTTGAATTCTACGCCTGTTTAAGGGCAAATAAAAAAATTGACCATAACATCAAATAAATATAGTTAAATTAAAAAAAATACATTTACAGTAATAATCGTTTGGCTTTTAGGTTTTAATTTGTGATTTTATTTGATGTTACTGTCAAGCCATACCCAGTTTGGTCTCAAACAACACTGTAATGCATTTCACAGAAAAGTGATTTGTACACAAGCATTTGGATGTAAAAGTGAAAAATTGGAGTCTAGACCCATCAGCATGACCGTGAATGTTAGGGGATAATGAAATCTGATACACAGTCTCTCTCCCTCTCTCTTTGTGTGTGTGTGTGTGTGTGTGTGTGTGTGCGCGCGCGTGTCTTTTGGTGTGCAGGACTCATGGCACACTGCTGGTAGGTGATGCCTGGGGCAGGGTGTTCAGCTGGACTTATGAGGGCTAAAATGGTCAACTAAGCATCGATCACAGCCCACACACCATTCATGCGGGACTGTAGCCCAGATCTCCTTCACCCCAGCAGCAGTCCACCCCCCCCCCCCCCACAACACACACACCCCAACTGACTCCGCACACAGCGTGCTGATTTTAAGAGATGACGCATACTTTCTTGGACTTTGAGATGTTCTGGCTCGAACCAGAAACAAGACACTGCTTATTTAAGAAACGAAAGATGCTGCAAGTTTCTTTTTCATTCTGAGCCACACTGCAAATCAGTTTTACTGTAGAGTAGGTTTTCCCCTCTTTCATCTCCCTGGATGATCCTGAAGCCAAACCATGTTTATTTTAGAAACATCGCCCTGCTGGAGTTTCAAGGCCAGCTGTCTGCAATCCATGCATTATCTTAGCTTTAGATTGTGTTTTTCTTGTATACTCCTTTCCCCCTCATGATGTTTGGTCAGCTCATTTTATCATGTTGTAGGGACATGTTTCTTCCTCTGAGCAGCAGGCTTCTGCTCACAGTTCCACCCTAGAGTCCAGTTTGTACGAAATCATGAACTACTGTTTTGAATAGTGTAAATGTATGTGAATACAACTTTGCATATTTTGCTGCACAAGATCAACATTTAACATTTGGTTATTTCCGCACTGATTTGGAGGCAGGTTTGCTTTTGTCTCGCGATAATTAAGTTGATTTTGTATTGGCAGCCTTTTAATCTGTAACTGAATATGAATAAAAATGTTTACAGTTTCTGTGGTCTTGGTGTCTCCGCTCTTTTCTTGGAATTGTGAGGAACAGAAGGGCTGAATCGACCTTCCTCAGCCAGTTCCCTGCAGTGGGAGTAGGAGTTCCCTGCAGATACCAGAAAAGACTTTGGTCTAGATTTTGGTCTGCAAAAATGTAAAACAAGCACTTTTGTCATATAGCTGTTTTTGCTCGAGCAGTGGCATTGGTTGCTTCATATCTAGTTAGACATTTTTGGTTGTGTGTATGATGCTCAAAGCCATGAACTAGATTCTAGTAGATAATGTAGTTTTCCATGTGCAATCACAGGAGTCCTAGCAGTGTTAACTTAGAATCACAGGGTGCCGCCTTGGAATGTACCAAAAAATCATAGACCCCCATTTGGACCAAACCAAAAAGCCAAAAGCATTAATTCTATACTGAACTGACCCAAAATGGCCTTCTCTTTCCCGCAAGCGAGCACACACTCTGTAATTGTACAAATAGTTTGTAGAGAGTAGTATATTTGCTGTATATGCTAAGCCATGGCTATTTTTTGCAGCGTGGTACTAAGCTCCATCAAAATATTTTGTTGTCTGGGATTTAATAGCCTCTCTCAGACAACCTGTCTGTGCTGTGCAAGCCGAAACAGTGCTGTTTTAAAATAACATAGCCACAAGCGTGGATTGACACCATAGTCAACCTCACTCCCATCATTAACTAACCACAGTTTACTGTGCGAGTGACATTTCTGAGCGTCCCACATCCACATCTTATAAAACTAAATATCGATTACTAGAATGTCAGACTATTCACATATTGTCCACGGTCCACATTCTTGTTGCTCCACATTTACTTCCATTGTAAAGAAAAAAATTTGCCTACTACTAAAAAGTTACCATTTTGGATATACTTTTTTTATTTTGTTATTTGCTTTGATTTAGGTTAGCAGCTTCTGCCATTTTACTCAGTGAGTTGCTCTTATGCTTTCTAGGTGACAGAGAAGATCTCATTTCCTTCAGGAATAATAAAATCCTGCTGTCTAATGTGAAATATGATGTAATCAGTACTTTAAAAAAGCCTGTCACTTTAAACAACAGTTCCAAGGTAAAAGCACAGACATGCCCATGTAGTTGTATTGGGCTTGATTTGTTTCTCCATGTGTGACTCAACACTATTTCCTCTTTGTTCTCTGGTGTGTTATGTAGGTGTGAGCTGGGTTTGGGCGTTGTTTTGCAGTGCTTTGGGTTTTCAGCTCTCCAGACATATCCTGCTCCTCTGGCTGTCTGCAGGAGTACAGGGAAGAGAGGAGCTGTGATTACAGGGAGTGGAGGAGCTCCCTCTGGGCTACGCTCCATGCACCTCCCTTGGGAAGAGGGTTAATTGTCGCTTTACTCCCAACCTTTGCAGATTGCATTCTCCTAATGGCTGTAATGGTCATTAAGCGGCCTGAACCATCCAGAGGCCTAGTTGCTGTGTGGAACTGGGAACATAACGTCACCCCTTCAGGAAGGTTGTACCTTCAGTTGTGTTACGCATTATTAGCATACATTGAGATGTAGACTTGGCACATACAGATAAGGAAAGCTATGAGTACTGTTTTCATAGCTGTTGCTGCAGTCCCGGTCCGCTGTATTCATAATTAACATCCAGTCTTCAATCACCTCAACTTCTGAACTCCACGATGAGAGCAGTGTTTTCAAGCAGTTCAGAAATCATTTGGCAGCTGGTTTGAATTGGGATGAGAACACTCTCGAAAACACAATAGAACTGAGTGCAGATGAAAGCAGTTTGATGCATTTCCTGAATTCTGTCCCCATTTGCTGTTGCCTGTTTCAGCCGCCTTCTGCGGTCTGTTCTGTTGTGGATCTCTTTGTGTGAGACTCTGCTCCATTCTTCCTTGTGCTTGTTTGCACTCACAACATTTGCACATGGTGTAACTGCGCACGAAAGGGCACGAAGGCCCTTCTTTCACCCCACTCACACAGAAAGACTGAGAGAGTGCCTGGCAAATAGGGAGACTGTTAACTGCTACAGCACAGCTTGGCCTGTAGAGTGAAAAAAAAAACAGGACACAACAAGGTCATCATTATTTTAAGAGGGGGGAGGGTGAGAGTCTATGGACTCTGTGTTTACTTTGTGTTTGATGCTAATACCCAGAGCATGTCTCTTTCTGTTTCCCTCCTTATAAGGCCTCTCTACTAGCCTTCCACTGCAGCTGCTCATTAATATGCGCTGTGACCACAGTGAACGGGGGAGGGGGTGACTCTCTTTAACCTTTGTGCGAGTAGCTAATTGTGCTAAGTAGAGGCGCTTAATAGACTGGAAAATAATCATCATATATCTCATGGAGAGAAGCAAATGACCTTCTGAAAAGACAATGGCTATCTCAGTTTTAATACGTCGGTGATTTTATGACATTAAATGTCAAACCATTTGGGCTCTTCTGAATAATTAAATCAAATAAATTATAGCACCTCGGCAGAACCATCTTGTAGCCTAACCCAATTATAATGCACTGTAAAGCTAATTATTAAGCATGATTGCAATTAGTATAATTTTAATAAATGTAACCATTAGAGGGTTCATCACAGTCACTGACTCTGAGTGGGGGAGATGGAGAGAGACTCTCTTCTCAACTCAAACAGAGAATGATAGCAGACCTCAGAGTGAACTAAGACTTACAGAGAAGGAGCTGTATTAATTATGCTGTCAAACAAGTGATGGTGCACAAAATACTTGTGGTCTTACAAACCAAACAGCCATAAGCAGAACATTCGTACAAACGCCCCATGAAAAAGGAAAGGTGTGTGTTGCACATTTTATAATTAACTTTGCACATACAAATTGGCCTGCCAGTTGCTGATAGCTATGTATTTGTATTATATATAAATGTATATATAATGTATATTTATATCATGTATAGCTAGATATTTCATGCATAGATGGATAGTTATTTTACTACCATCCTATTTATTAAAACCACCTGCCTAACTGTCTAGGTCTCATTCATCCCACCAAGTCAGTTCTGACCCATAAAGACATGGACTACACAAAACTTATGAAGGTGTGCTGTGCTATTTATCACCAGTGGTCCAGTTCCGATGCTCACAAGCTCATTGCCGGCTCTTTCAGCTGTTGACATGGATCAGCATGGACACTCTGACTGGTCTATGGCTATTCAGCCCCATCCACTTCATCTGTCAGTGGTTGTAATCTGATTGGTGTAAATCAATAACGTAAGCGAAATACGGATCCTAATCCTTTCAGATACTAAAATGTTCATAATACAACTCTTAAAAAGCTGGTTTATTATATTTGTTTATTATAACAAAAATGTAAATTTTACAAAATGATATACTTAAAATCAAATCCATGTATTTGATTAAGTCAAACAACAATACAATATTTATTTTTCAGAAAAAAAAAGCTCACAGGCACAGTGGTGAACACAAATTGGAAAGAACAAGAAAAACAGCAGATGCTTGGCATCAATATACGTATTGACTGACATTGTTCTGTTCTTAATACAATACATAAAATATATCATCAATTCACAGGAATAGTGGTAAATGTGGTAAAAATACAAAAGAATGGGAAAATATATCTGCCAGATGCTTCGACTAGTACCTCTGGAAAAAAAAAAAAAACTCGTAACATTAGTTAAACTAATACACAATAGCAAAAGAGGTCTCATAAATAATTCTGCTTCAGTCTCGGTTGACTTTACACCTGTTTTTCCACAAAAAGGATCTGGGCATAAACAGTTCCTGTGCAGTTTGCTTTGAGATCCAGCTGTGCCGTCCCTGAGCTGCTGGCTGTGGCCTCAGGCACCGGTTTGACCAGCTCCAGCTCGGCGTATGTCAGGCTGTCATCTGCCACCCTCAGCTTCAGGACAGGAAGGGGAGAGAAGAGCAGAGAGAAGGGCGTTTCAGTATGGTAAAGACTACTGTAAGCGGTCAGAGGGCTGGAAGTGGATTTGGTGAGCTGGGAATGTATGGTCGGATCAACATGAAATTACAGACCCAATTTTAGGATTGGTTTCATTGCAAAAAACATTGCTTGTGCCCTTGACCATGTTCTCAAAATCCCCATGATCAAGCTGGGCAAAGTGACGTGAAAGTATAGTTTGTCAAAAATGCTTTTCTTAGAAGTCATTTCTAACCGGATGACACAAACAACTTACATAGACAGTCTGTTAACTGTCTATCTCTGGTGCCGTAATGTCCTCAAAACGTCTCATAGTCACGTCCGTTCAATCAGTAGCTTTCATGAAAGCACATCACCCGCATATTTAATTTCATCATCTGGAGAATCAGATGAGGTAAGGTTAGGCCCAGCAGACCACCCAGCCATTCTTGAAGATGGGATTAAGTATCAGTTCATTTTTCCCCTCCCTTTTTCCTGTCTTTCTATAATAATTTCAGGATACGGTAATGTAATGAGAATCAAGCTTGCTAAATAAATAATTGTTTTTCAAAAAAGCAATAAAAGCAAATAAAATTAGAAGTCTCATAAATGGTGTAGCTACAGCAATATCTTCAACAAACATGGCCGTATAAAAAAAGGCAATAATTTCCCCCTTGCATATTTCCTGCAAGTAATAATTCAATTGACAAAAAAGATGAGGTAAGGCACAGGAGGCTTTTAGAATACAAACATTATGCAATTTGTAAAAAATAAAATTACGCATGCATATGATTCAATTGAGCAATACCATCAAGCAGCTGCAAGATCAGCTTTTACAATTATGAAACTATATTAAAATTGTTTAATTACCTTCATTCTCATACTAAGAAAGTGAATAAGTGGTGCAAATGAAATCAAACAGGTCTTACCACGTATGTTCTTCTAGGCTGGGCTTTTAAAAGTTTGGTTCTGCGTGGCTTATTTGGAACAGGAGCTGTTAAAAATATAGAAATACATATTTTATTTGCCTTCCCTAACTCATGGGACTACCATCATAAGACTCATTCAACACTACGATTTTGTCTTTTAACCTCAATCAACATTAACCTCCTTTACAGAAAAAACATGTGAATAAGAAGATTGTGGTATTGCCTACATTACATGCTAATTATTACATGTAGTGTCTGAGCCATTTCGTGTCACACCTGCTCATACGTCATTCGTATGTTTATTCATGAGCACTTGTGGTTTTTGCCTACTTTACATGTGAAATGTACGTGGCTTTCTGTTAAGGCTCAGTAATGAGTGATATAAGCCAGTCAGAATTCTAAGTGAATGGTTTAAACATACAGTCACAGAACTCACCCTTTCAGTGATGTTATTTGCAAATATCAACGCTTAATGGAATTCACATTACATTCAGGGAGTTTTATTTATTTCATTAATTACTGAATTAACAGCATCAGTTGAAAAGTGTGACATATGAAGGTAAATGTCCGTAAAACACGTGCACAATGATCTTAACAGAAGTACACCTGAAATTTAGCACTCAAAAGTGGTAAATACTCAAAGGGAAGGAGCTCCTACCTTTCACCGGTATTTCTGGTGGCGGTGCGGTGATGTCTTTGGGCAGTGCTTTGTGTCTCTTCTCTTTCCTGTGCATTCCAGGCGAGGAGCTGGAGACGCTGGTTACTGTCTCACCAGAACTACGTTTAATGATAGGGAGGAAATCTGAGAATAGGTAGCGCTTATTTGCATGCAGCATAGTATAGTGGACAAATCAGGCTTACCTGCTCTCAGAGCACTTCACCAAAGAGTAACTTTCTAGATTAATTCAAAACACGCAGCACTGTTAGAAAATTGTCTAAAACACCAAATCAGAAAATCTACAAAGAAATACATGGTACATGGAATCTACAAATGACTTTCATAATTATAGTCCCACTGACCTGCCTATTAAACTGCACAAAATAAAGATTCCTAAACCCTGACTGAATTGTCCTTTGCTTAGAGCTTTCACAAGTTATTTAAACTGATTATTTAGCACTCTTTAAGATGTTTTGTACTCTGCATAATTCATTTACAAACATTTAAAACATTCCTTAAAAACCTAAGTTCCTTAGGAACACAAAAGTTATTATTATAAGCAGAGACGTTCCATCAGGGCTGGCAAACTAGGCAAATGTTTGGGACCGCCCGTTTGGTTAAGAGGCCCCCGGTGGCCACTCGTCTCGGCAACCCCCCCCCAAACCTCCCTCTAGTCACCAAAACATTTTTGTCTGTTCCCCCCAATCCTAGCTGACAGTATATTTTTCTCACCCCTGCACCCCAGAGTCTAGAAACACCGCTGTTCATAAGTTTGCCCAGATCATGGAGGAGGAGGATAATCACCTTTTAGCCTTTGTTTGCGCTGTATGTGCTGGCATGTGATTACCACAGCAAAGAGAAACATACAAAAGAGGCCGACGGAGCAGATTAACACTGCACACAGATACAGATCTGAAAAAGTAAACAACAGAAAAGAGGACTCTGTGTGGGTTTTGACTAGGGCAATTATACTTTCTCAAAGTAAGTCACAGGTTTTTCACAACTTCTTTGTAATTTATATCTAATTCTTTGGGACACCACAACTTTATATTACACATTTAGACCCAATGACTACATCCTTTGTGCAGACAATATTTAAAATGTGGTCTAAATAAAAGGCTGTGGCTTCACTGCTGTGCTTTTTTTGTTTGAAGGGATCTAATCCAGAAAACACTCTGTGTTGCACTACAGTCAAACAAATGCTTTCATGACAGGGTGAAGAATGCCCTCAGAGGGAGATGGTTGGCCAAAGGACTGGGTCAAACAAGACTAAAAACAGAATGGAGAATGATCCAAACTACTGAACCATATAAAACTTTGAATCTCTAAAGCAGTAACTCAGGAGAAAGAAAAACATCCTTACAAATGTTTTCCTTTCTTTGAAAATTTTCTTTTGAAAACATATATATATAAATATGTACAGAATGATAGATAAGTAAAGAAATATTATCTTGATTGTTTACTATTAAAATTAATTAAAAAACACACATCGTACCTTGAAACAAGCGCCATATATCATCAGTGCTCTCAGAGGCTGCTATATAGTGAACTGGAATCGTAAAGGGAGATATAAGTTAATAAGCACAAACATAGCCACATCTACCAGCACCAGCAGGCTTACAGGGTTACGGTGCTTCTGGGTGACTTAAACTCGTACAGCTAGCTCCTGTGTGAAATAAAACGAGAACCTCTATTGCACTCTATCAATAAAGTGTAAATAAAAAAATAGACTAAAACTGTGTGGTGAATTCAAATGAGTCAGTTAGTATGTCGACACAATTCTTTGCCACAATAAATAAACGGAAAGACAGCAACTGTGACAGCAGTGTGCGATGTAAATATTTTATTCAGACTTCAAACTTTTTAATGTAGGATTACTTGCAACTAAACACAGTAGGATATCATAAGAAATCAGGCGTTCAAAAGAAATGTATTCAGTTTAGACTGCACTTATTTGATCTGCAGCTATTTTTCTTTTAGCGTTTATATTTGGTATGGTATTGATCAACTAACGATCCCCCATTTGAGCTTTGTGTTTATATGGAGAGCTGGTGCTGGGTTGTGCTCAATGGGAATTTGATAAGACCAGGCGAATAATGTTTACAATGTTGTGTTTGAGGCCTTGCAATTAACCTTTGGCCCTGAATGGGGCTTTTGTATATCTGCCTCACTGAAGGAGTAATAAACAATTCTTAATACGTTAAAGCTGTATGATGGAGTGTGCACGGAAACACGTTTATTTTAGGTTTTGACTTAGCTCATATTTATAATGTTAATTTTGTTTGTGAGATCCTGATAAAAATGCCATGAAAGAAAATACCTTTATCAGATAACCAAAAAAAGGCATTCTGAAGAACTCCTATGATTTTACCCCCATAAACTGTCCATCAAACTCAGACTGGCCTTGTTCTTAAATCCGATTATTTTCAAAGGTCAGAGAAAATAGTATCCAGATGTTCAGGTCAGTGCTCTGCAGGATTGTTATCACAGGCATATGCCAGTTACAGAGCTTCTCCATTTACATTTACGTTCATCAAACTGAATAACCCATGCTTCACGGTGTATTGAAAGGAACATTAATGTCTTATCAGACACACAACATGTGATCATGACTACAGCAAAATGAATATCTTTTGGAAGAAGAGAATAAGACTCTTCAGAAGCTTTTGAGCTTGACATATTAAAGTCTAGATTTGGCTTCCCAACTTGCTTTATCACCCTTTTTTCCCTGCTCTGGGCTCTGAGGTGCGCATCCCTTTCCACGGCCCATGTGCTTTTCATTAGCACTGGCTCAGACTCGAGGAGCAGATTGCCTTTAAGGCTCCATTCGCACCAGGTATACAAACCACACATCTGATCTGCATTTGCTGTTTGAAGAGAAACTGCTACAGAAAGCCTGCAGCTTGGAGCCGTTTTTCCACTAGGTCTGCATAAAGGTAATAAAGCACACTCTTTGAAAAGTTGGAGTCACATCTGACGAGGCATCTTATACTACGCTCTAAAAAACAGAGATGCCAAAAGGGTTCTTTAGAGCAAGACCAAAGATAAACCACCTTTGACTTCCTAAGGAACCTTGGAGGATTTGTTGAGGAAATACTGCATGATCAACCTAATCTGTAGCATTGTTTACCATGGACAATGATTTAGATGCTTGCTTAGTTACAAATCACATGTTTATAAAACTAAAAGTAGTTCTTCTTGGCAATGAGTCCGACGAGCTCTTTAGGCAACTTTAGGATTGTATGTTACTTGTTTGTTTTGTAACCGATGGTTAGGGGGATGTAGCTGTCGGAGGCTATCCCTGCTTGGCGGTTTATGGGGTGTCTGCACTGGTTGTTGTTTTGTCTTTCACAGCCCAGATTCCCTTCTCTGGGGACAAACATGGCCTCAACTTCCCTCATTATTACCTCATTTTGTTTACTCTCTGCCTCTGTTTTTATTCTTTGTCTTTGTCTTTCAGAAATTAATGCTTACAAGGAGTCTTTGGTTGTCTAGCCTCCATCACCAACAAAACCACATCCTTTAATCTCCCGAATATTTGTTGTTGGCATGCTCTGCAGTATTTGTTTATTTCTGACTAAATCAGAGGCAGATCAGTGAGAGCACGTCAGTGAGAACGTCTTTCTGCAAAATAAGAGTGTTTATGATTCATTGGCTTTTACTTTAAGCTAGTTTATGTCTTTAACAGGACTGAAACTATTTAGCAAGCTATTTTAAAATAAATTAAGGATTATTGTAAATATAATAATATAATAAAATAATTTTGCTCACTCAAAAAGAAAAAATGTTGCATAATGCATTTGTTCTGTCCACAGTCATAAGCTTTAGGCAGTTAATTTCATCAAATGATGATTAATCCAGAGCAAAGTTAAGCATAAGAAATCTCTCACTCTCTGACTGGTATAAGAAAACTCCTAAAGCAGCCAGAGCAAATGTTTTTTGTTGCACGCTAGCCAATCCTCCCTGCTCTGTCCTCACAGCATGTCCAGGCTCCTCACGTTTACAGCCCTGCACTCTGTTTGTGTTGGCAACTAACATATTTTTTGTGGAAATGATGTTTATGCACAAAGGGTGGGACCCCAAGCCTTACGTACTCCCTAAACCTAATATGCAAGGTAAAGCTTTCTATAGGACCTATTGGAAAAGTTATGCTTGTTTTTTAATTCATTGTTTCTCATTTCATAGGCCACATGCTTAAAATCACTTCACACATGAGAAATTGCTACTTTTACCTGATTTGTGAACGATAACAAAGCTTATGACCCGTAGGGTTTGTGGACACTTTCTAATAATTTACCGCTAAGGCCCACTTTGAGTTCAGATGGCAGGGTTAGTGAACTGGAGGAAACAGCTGCTGTGTGGTTAGCCCTGACCGTGGCAGGATACCATGCTTTCACTCTTCCAACACAACCACACAGTGTTCCTTGGAAAGGGTAATGAGGCCCTAACCCAGGCTGCTGGCTCGATGTGCCAGGACCTCTGCAGTTGCAAAGCCATCAAAAAGATTTAATATATCATTCTCTTGACACCTGTGTTATATGCACGTAATATGAGTATCAGTCCAACATAGTAACCATCATTTTTACAATTTTTATGATTTTTTAAATCTTCTAAAATGTGATTGGAAGAGCCATGTTCAAGATAATCAATTGTGTGTATTTGATATAACACATGCATCAACTGAGTTCTAATTTAATGCTCTCAGACAGACATCTCAAATCTGATTTTAGGACAGGTCTGTTTTGAGCAAGACAGACTTTCTGCAGTCTGAATGACAAAAAGCCACATCTGACTGTTTTCCAATCAGTTTCAGATGACATTTGAATGTGCTTTAAAATCGAATCTAATTTAAACTGTGGACATGTGGCACAGTTTAACTAGTCAGATAAAATTTCAAGTGGTTTTTTTTCATTCAGGGGCAGTAGGTCATTGATGTTGAAATGTATTATACTGTACGAAGATTTTAACAGCTACTTTGGTAACATATTTTTATCATTAAGGAATGGAACATCAAGATCTAAGTTCATAAATGCGACTGGTTCTCTGACATGGGTACCTCCCTAGTCCATGTATTCCTGCCTGGCCTGTTATAATGAAAACAAATGTGGACATACACGCAAATATGATTGCAGTCTAACCACACAAATCAAATGTAGTCACTTTTAGCTGGGACACTCAAGTCTAAAAATAATTAAAAACATATACATTCTGATTGTTTAGGTTGTTTGGCAGCCATAGACTACTTCAAACCAAAGCCAGTTAAATTGCTTGGTGAAACGATTGTTTATTGTGATTATTATGTGAGTTAAATTGTTGTACACTGTGTATTTTGCCATACATACTTGTCATGATGTATATGATCATATTGTATTTTGTTACCTCGTAACTCCATGGTTCCTGTGCCATTGGAAGAGGCCCTCCACTTGTTTCTATGTTGCCGAATTTCCTGCACTTTACAGGTGTAGTTGCCTCTGTCTTCTCTGGACACGTTCAGAATCAGCAGACTGTACATCTGCCCGTCCACCTTCTCTGACAGGTGGAACTTGGGCTGACCGAAGCCTCTGCTGTAGTTTCCATAGTACTTAGCCTTCTTGAAGTTCATCTTTACTACCAGACGTTCATCCTCAGGTGTAGGAAAGTAGAGCCAGCGCAGAACCAGCACACTGCTGCTCCTTTTCCTCTGAGACACCAGGCAGGACACGGTGATATTCTCTCCCTCCAAACACATACTGACCGGCCCAGGGGTCACTGTCACATTCAGAGCCTCAGTGAACTCTGAGGAGTGCAGGCATGAGGGTGGGAGGGCAAAAAAAGGATAGTTATACATATATAAGCCTCATAGTAATCAATTACGATCGGTATTGAATAATCAATCCTAAAATTAATAAACAGAGTCATCCTACAATTCAAAGGGTTAAGCCTGGCCATCTATTACATGTCATGTACAGTAACCAATATTAAATGCTAATTGCTTTAATAAGTTACATATATTATGTAGATAGATAGATAGATAGATAGATAGATAGATAGATAGATAGATAGATAGATAGATAGATAGATAGATGCATTCTTGATTAACTAACAGAATTGATTAGTATTAATATTAATTATATTAGTTAATGGTTAATGGAAATGCATAGTCCAATTTTCTCATGTTGGAACAATGACTGGTGAAAATTACTTTGACTGCAGTTTTAATACAGAGTTCCTGGGAACACAAAAATCTTATTTTTTAATTAAAAAAATCTGGTGTAGTGTTAGGAGTGGGTGTGTTTTAGAATTGAGAGCACATTGTTCTGACAAAAAAAAAGATTTTTGCTGAATGCTCATAACTGTCTGTTTCTTTTTCTGACCTTTACCCATGGCTGGCAATGACTGTACCATAACATTTTTGGATACGTTCAGGCTTTTGGATACGTTCAGGCTCAGTATTTCCCAGCAAACAGAATAAAAGCTACAGGTGGAAAACATTTGCCTGCCTTCTTGCACCAGAGAGGAAAGCAGAGAACACGACAAGAAGATTGTATCCAGCTGCTGCAAGTTCTTTTTGCATTTATGTTCCATCCCAATTACCGAGTTCCAGAACTGGTAAAGCAGAGCTCAGTTTTCAGTCTGAAAACCACATCACACACATCTGCCTTTCAAGCATAAACAAAATGCCATGAGTTGCAAGAAGTTCTGTTGTTGTTTCTTTTTTTTCTTTTTTTTCCCAGTCTCTTCATTTATCATCTTTATTTTCACTTGAACAGAAATATCAACCAATAGAGAGTATCATCCATAGAGTAATACATGGTTAAATATGATAAAACCAACACTTTTCTGTGCTTCTAGAAATAAGAAAAAAGTAGACTGAAATGCATCAGTGTTAAAGAAGTTTCCTATTGTTTTACGTAAGGCTGAAGTATTAATGAACTATGTTATCCTGCCAGTGTTATGCAGCAGCTCTTTGTTTAATTTGTCAGATTTCTTACAGAATTGTTAATGTTTTTCTCCTCCCAGCTTAACTCAACCAACTGCATTCCTTCACAATTTTTTTTGCATTAAAAGGGCAAAATCCAAATAGACAAGCTTACCTTCAGTGAAGGCCCTAGTCAGGAGAACTACCAGAACACAAGAGAGTTTCATTTTGTAGACCCAAAGGCTCCATGCACCTAGCTAAACAAGCAGAAAAAGAAGTGCCTGGGATTTTTCTCCCCTTTTTCTCTCCCTTTCTCCTGCTCAGTGTGTGTGTGTGTGTGTGTGTGTGTGTGTGTGTGTGTGTGTGGTATAAAACCGCG
>JBBPCY010000150.1:16665089-16762171 GCA_037974405.1 Brachyalestes nurse
ATGAAAGCAGATATATTGTGTGGACAATATATAAGTGTGGTATATAAGGGTGGACGATAATTGTTGATTAACAGAATTTCCAAAAAATTCCAATTTTCCAATTAAAAAATTTATGCAAAGTATACATACAAGAAAAAAGAAACAAGGTAGTAGTGTTTATGAGATTTTAATGGATGGGAAATACCTTTGTCTACCTTGATTGTTATTCTGCTTATCATTTATTTGAATAATATTCATATATTTTTGGTATATTTACATATATTATGATGGCCATTTACCATTCTACTGCAAGGTGCTGTATTATTCCTTAAATTTTTAAGATTTGGTCAGAATGGTGAAACAGTTTATAAAGGTATGCCTGCTCTGTGCATTTTGTAACTCCGTGATAATTTAAGCCCGCAGCACTGCAGCAGCATTCTCCTTCTTACAGCAGGACTCCACACTGACACCGTCTGGCTACCCCCTAGAACAAGGCACAGGTTTCCTTGCAGCTACCTACTGGAGATGGACAAGGGTGAGCGTGTGCACAGTAAGGCTTCATGGACCTGGTGAAACATTATCATTAATTTAAATTTACGACCAAGTCATCACTTGTAAACATAATAAGACAGACCGATTTATTCTTTCAGTTATTCAATTAAAGTCTAAAACATTGGCCACCCGCAGACTCGACTCCTGCAGTGAAATCTAGTATTTCATATGAGTGCAGATTAAAAGAGCTCATGGAGAGAGGCTTTCCGTCAATGAGTAAACGACTCGTTAATGTAATACATGAGTCAGCGGGAGATACAGAAACAATAACAGACAGGCAGGCACCTTATCTCAGTCACGTCTTCACAGACCTCATCACCAGACTCATGACCATCCAGTCCGGGCCGGGGATGGTTAAGCACTGGGCCAGGCTCCAGGAATACCACTTTGAGCTTTTATTTGCAGGTTGAGGATCAGGGGAAATCAAAGCAAATGCACTTTTATATGTGCATGAGACTTGTTGTCCTGTGGGGGCACTTGGCTCTTGTTAAACTCATTTGGGCCACTCACAAGGCAACAAAAAATCTCCTCCATTAAATCACTGGCTCAGTTTGCTTGTTTATTGGCTCTGCCATTAGGGCAAATTATTCTCAGTCAATTGGTTTTGTAATTATACTGTTAGATTTCCTAAAGACCTGTGCACCAGTACTGTGGCACTTTGAAAAAAAAACAACCTTTTGTGGTAATGACCTAGATTACTTACATGAAATGGCCTGTTCCATCTCACCTTCCCACAAAATCGCATAGCATAGGTAACACAGTCTGAAATTCAGAGTGTGATATTAGCCGAATGTTGACTGTACTCATATTATCATGACCTGTCAAATCATAGTAAAGCTTAATCAGAAAATAGACACAGAACGTTAAAGAAAAACAAAATTCGCTGTGAATAAAGCTGTCACATGACATGTAAACTACAGTCAGTGCACCTCTGGCAGGTAAGATGGTGATGTAACAGAGTACTTTAATGAAGGAAGACATAATTCGGTCCTCCCAAGGGGGAGTAATTTAGCTCAAGCTTTATTTATGAGGGGGCAGGGTCTGATTAACAAGTCATGGACCAACTGATATCCCTGATGTAATCAATATCCTTCAGCAGCACAGGCTTGATTTGAAGCACCAGGCGTTAATTTGTCTCTGCGGCTTTTTGTAGATGAGCTCTGCAAATATGTAAATGTAGCAAATATGGGATGACTTAAATACTTGTTATGAACTGTGATAATTATTAGCGTTTCATAAAGCCAAAGAAGCCTTGCTCAGTCTCTGCAGTGGGGTGCTTAGGCAGGAAAAAGAGAATGGCCTAGTGTTAGTGGGATTTCAGTACCAGCACCACTGTGATTGCAGTTTCCTGTAAAAACAATTTGATTTTGACCATTTGGTCAATATCAAATTGATTTCATATTTGGAATGTGATTAAATTGGGATGGTAGTTATTAAACTCTCCGAAAATCTGATATACTACACCGAACCTCATTCAGCACATGGTCTCTGCAGAACAATGCGCTGAATTTAGCTCTGACCCAGATATACACAACCACTAGCTACTGTACATGTACCATGACGGACTTAGCTTGGGTACTTGGATTACATCAAAGGCTGATATGTTTGGAAGGGATGTTCAGAGAGTGAATGAAAAATGTACAGTGTAACTGCATATAACTGTTGAAACTTGAAGCTAAACATTGCAGTCCTTTGTGGGTACAGTTAATACTCTTAAATCTGAATCATTAGATAGGGCCACAGCAGGGGCTGTGCCTCCCCCAATACACAAGTGTGACCTGACTGTAGCCTTGTTGTTGTTTGGTGGGCTAGTGCTACCTTCATATAAGTGCGTAAGAATCCAACCACCTTCACACAACCTTCAAATCCTCTTCTGAAGTTCCAAATCACAACTTCAAAGGTTGTAAGTATGCCATGATGGACAGTAACTTCTTAATTTCTCAGAAACTTTTTACAGTTAAAATATATAATGAAATATTCATACAATATGAATAATTTTCAAATTATAAAAAAAATGTCAATAATGAAGATGTAGTGTTTTGTTCTGACAGCAATAATGTACTTATATCAGTTTTTATATTTGGGGATAAGAATGACATTACAAAAGTTTAGCCTGAAGTGCTCATGTGTGGTGGCTGAATAAGTAAAATATATTACAACATAAGCAGCTGCCATTTTTGTTTGTTTAATTTTGGCATGCCTCTCAACTCCTCAGGCTCACTGAAAAATCCCAGTTTTCCCAATAAATGATAACACTATTTTCATCTGACACCAGTTGAAAGCAGCATTAAGTCTTGAGCCACCCTTCATTTTTTATATTTTCCTTTAAATCACCTTCTTGGTGCAAAAATACTTTATTTTACGCCTGTCAAATGGACTTATCATTGGCATATTGAGTAGATTAAACTAAAGAAATGGGAACAAAATTGCCTAAAAACACCAGGTGTCTAAATAAATGTGCTCCAATCATTCAGCATTCTGCCTGATCATCTGGAATCATCTGCACCTGTTTCTTCAGTGGTTCAGACCTTAAGTTAGATGGCTTTGTTCTGCTTGAATGATTTATACGTAGGTCACTATGTGGCTT
Source organism: Brachyalestes nurse (assembly GCA_037974405.1). Taxonomy (NCBI): domain Eukaryota; kingdom Metazoa; phylum Chordata; class Actinopteri; order Characiformes; family Alestidae; genus Brachyalestes; species Brachyalestes nurse. The sequence goes on from JBBPCY010000150.1 coordinate 16,668,208, forward strand.
AAACAAAAAGCAGGTAACTGGTCAGGTTCAGGGACTGGACTGAAAATGAGACAACTTTGAAAGTCCTTTAGTAAGCCTGGAGAACTATTCCTCAAGACGACATTAAAAATATGACAAGGTCTGGCTCTTTGGAAGCAAAATATAAAGATGTAAATATAAAGCTTGTTTAACTTAGACAGTGCATGCCAGCACATCTTGCTTCATACAGGTGGCATGATCAATTAAGTAAGTAAAGAATTATTTAATACTCCTTATACTATTAGTTAACTAAAGTCAACAAACATTAGCTGGGACAGACCTGCTGAATAATTTATTTACAAATCCACAATGTAGTTACTTTATTTATCAATTTGAAACTTGAATTACACATCTGTTTGGCATGCTGAGTTTAAGCTAAAATTTAGAGTTCAATATGAACGTAAATTAGCTGCCAATAGCTAGCACACTTGTGGATTTGTTTTGAACTAGACAGCTAGCTAACATTTTCTACATAACCAAAACAATGGAATGGGATATTGATATTCTACTTTTCTTTAAGAAAGCACAAAAACAAAGATAAGCCGAGAGAATTGTCGACTGTAATTCAGCTCCTCTTGAGCAAGCCAGTGTGACTCTAAACAAGTCCAGGGCAGCAGGACTAGCTGGCATTATTGTGAGCAACTCGCATCTTAGACATCAAAATGTGGTTAAAAAAAAAAACAAAACAACCTCTGCCCAAGATTTATATTTATTATCTTCCCTTTCAAAAGCTCCTCAGAGCTAGAAACTAGGTCCGAGTTCACATGGCACATGGTAATAGAAATCTGGAGAGTTTGAGCTACACCTTAAAGAGAAATACAGAAATATTTAGAAACTCATCTGTGTGGTTTAAAAACAATCCAGGTTGATATTTATTGAATTATTTTATACAACCTAATAATATTGTACGTTTTAAAGGTGGGCATAAAGGGTACACAGTCATGGCTAATGCTTAGATGTGTTAACTCTGATTAATTCTGAAAATGATCAATGCAAATGTGTGTACATATATTTCTAAAATAGGCCATGATTCATAGATTCATGATTCATTCGGAATGGATTCATAGAATTTCAGAAAAAACTAAAAGTCTGCTTGACTTTGCAGGCCCACTTAACACATTTCAGTAGATTCCTGCTGTTTACAGGAAACACAGGCAATAAAATGTAACTCTTGGATTTAGAACATGACATAATGAATCTGAGTCGCAGTACACTGGTAAACAGTTTTATCACACAGTTTTAGTATGAGTGGCTACAGTCCAGCATGAAACCGCCTCACATACCTACTTTTGTTAAAAAAAAAAAACATACCTAAAGTTGTCAGTTAAATACTAAAGTTGGCAGTTAAATTAGAGTTTGAAGTGCACCTTTTTAAACTAATCTTTACAAACTTTGAAGTGATCGTTTTTCCATGTTGTGTCTGTATTGTACTTTAGCAATAAATTACATAAATAAATAAAAAAAATGCATAATTTGTCTGTTATCATAGTCGTAGTCAACTAAATTGCCACAGAAAAAGCTCTTAAGACTTGAAATTATGAAAGGTAGATTAATTATGGTTAAACATTTATTGTTATTAAAAGTGTTTTTCCTGTGTTGACTATTAAACTCAACCATTAAAACTGCAGTTTCTGCGACTAAAAAAATCTTTTGGCTTATTAGGAACACAAGCGGGCAAAAGGAGACAAGGGCTGAGTCAAGCCCTTTCCTTTTTATTCAGTACTTTGATTTGAAGTAAATCATAATGAACTTACTAATTATGTTATTGATATATCAATATTCTGTCTTATTATAAGTTGTATCAACTTGTAAAATATAAATGAAAATTACATTTACTTAGATTTATGTGGGTTTTAGTGGTCTTTTTTCTCACCACCCATGACTCACATAGGCAAATATCATGCATATCATATTTATATTACTTTTACATTTGAAGCCTAACTGTTATGTTTAAAAGGGCAGAAATGTCTTTAAAGTGTAAGACTAAAGTTTTTGAAAAACATTTAAAATATGAGAGGATAACAAAAACCCCACATTCGGCCTCTCCCAATGTTTAAATCCCAAAAAATGTAGAATTACAAAAAATAAATAAATAAATAAATTGTATAGTGGAAAGATATGCATGGATGAAAATGCGTTAATAATACAACAAACCATTTGTGGTTAATTGATTCATTAATATCAAATGGAGCAAACAATGTATATTTTCACTGTAAGGAGTATCAGTTCATAATAAGCAGCGATTGGAAGAAGAAATCAATCTGTTATGGGTGGTACGTCCCAAACCCTTAAGACCCAGTTTAGTTGCTAACCTTTGCTTTTGCAAGACTACAGTCATTTGCGTTTCCCATTCAGAGAACATTGAGCATTTGGAGCACCTTAAAATTCAGTGTTTCCAATGGAGAAATAGGAAATGAAGAAAAGCAAATAAACTTTATACAATAAAATGCATCAAATGTAATGTGTACATTGTTTCCACATTAATAGAATTGTTGTAAAATAATTCTCTGAATAATAATAATAATCTCTGAATTTACACGTTTTTTTATAGTGTGCTTGCCCTGTGTGCGCTGCATACAGACTGAAACCGCACTTTTTTGGTTGACCTCTTTTTCCGGTCATATGTAAATTCTACAGAAGAGGCGTGACTGATGCTTACTGATGTTTTTAGAGGACTCTTAGCGTTTATATGTTACAGGAACCAATGCCAAGTGTTTTAAAGTGGAAAGTATTGTGTAACTGCAAATGAAGCATGTCAAGTTATGCAGGGAAAACACTGTAGGGCGGAGCTCACTGAGAAAAAAGAGAGAAAAAAAACAAGGTAATAAAAAATCCTCTACAAAGGCATAAAAGACGGTATATACTTAAACTCAATGCCACTCCATTCGTGTAAAAAATAAATACCTTCTGATTCTAAAAGGGAGTTAACTCAGTTTAGCTTTTCTATTGAGAGGAGTCAATGGTGGGTTCTCTTTTGGTCCATGGCCTATAAAACATAGCCCTGGGGCACTCTAGAGGCAAGAAGAGTGCAGAGCAAGAGGGGGGTCAGCTGGGTGGAGACAGTGGGGGTGCGCTCGCTTTTACCGCAGCTTAGGAACAGAGCTGTAAAGAGGACAACCGCAGTGAATGATGGCTGACCCTGCTGTTCTCACTGCCCATGTGTGTGTGTCCATCACTCACAGCCAGCCAGCATATGGCTGCAGCCAGGACTCCTGGGAAAGTATCTATTGCACCCATCTCCTATTATAGCAGCGCCCGGGCGCACAGCAAAGCAAGATGACTTGACGTTAGGGGCCATTTGTAAATGGAACGATATGGGTGGGAGAATTTCCCTCCCACTGCCTTGTGACTCTTTTATTACTTGGCGGTAAATGACAAAAGAGAGAGATTAATGAAAGGAGATTCTTTTAAATCCGTTCACTTTATAGACTGGCCAGACCTAATTCAGCAAACAGTCAAAAAGGACTCATTTAAGTTCAGCGAAGTAGTGTTATGCTCTTCAGGTGCATAGTGTGCGGTCTCAGTGCAACACCTCACTGTTAAAACTTCAATATTTTGCAATAATGATTACGTTCACCTCTTCAGATGACAAGCAGTGACCAAATACCAACTGCACTGTCCAACCAAAAAAGTGAGTGACACCTAGATAAGTGAGGCAACAGCCTATTTTTACTCCTGGGCACATGGGCCCCAGCTTAGATACCCACTAACCACCATAACAACTCCACAAGAGGATATTTGTTTTTGCTTCCAACACCAGGCCCATTTCAGTGGAATTACAGCATTCAAAGATGCTAAAAGGTAAACTATTAAGATTTTAGTGTAAAAATAGCGTTGGACCAAGTTCATTTGATTTGCTTTGTCACCTGACACCAAATGGTTATTTCAATACGTGTGCTAGCATGAGACTTAAGCCTATGTCGCCCGCTCAGCGGACTCACTCCCTGAAGCCACTTCTATTTCAGTGTTTTCTGCTGCTGAATCCTGGCTACGGTCACCTCTCGAGTGGAGCAGGAGCTTTGGTTGTAACTGTGCTTTGCTTCTACTCTTTGTTCCCTTGCAGGAAAGAGTGATAACAGAAGTGGTGCTTCAGATTGAAGTGACAGACTTGCAGAAGGCCCCTTTTTCTGCAGAGATTTGGCTTTCCACTATCTGCTATGGATTTCTGCCCACAGTATGATATGGATAATGATTACCTTTTGTTTGAAGAGTCAGAAACAATTTAACTGCTAAAAAATGGAATACAAGGCCAAACGGTAAGAAAAGCGATTATTGTTGTGATGCTTGTTTCATTGCTGTTGATGTTTTCTTTTTTTTTTATCTTGCTTAAGATCTTAAAATAATTGTAGGGATTACTTACTTTAAGATTACTTTCATTAACTCATTTTAGTTCAAATAAGACCAGCAGTTTTAATTTGGTTGAATATTTACATATACATACATAAAAAATACATAGATGCATATTTACCAAAATATTATTAAACAAATAAACATAACATGCTTCAAAAATGAATGTACTTTTATTCAGTCATTATTAAGCCCAGTCCTTGTTATTTATGGAGAACATGCTGTAACATTGTGAAAATTAATATGTCACTTCCATTTTAAGTATGGCATCGGGATATCATGTTTTCTCTGAGAGATATGAGGATTGTATAGCAAAAATAAACACATCCCATATGCAATGGAGAATCAGTCATAACTACCAATACATAACTACCAATACTGTGCAAATGTAGGACAGTGTGACAGGTTTATATTATTATATTAGTGTGATATTACTAATATATATATATATATACATTTTTATTCTGAAACAGACAACAAAAAAACATGCAAAAATCTATATGTCTGGATGCAAAAATCAGTGTGCACATATCTTTTGCCATTGAAGTCTCGGAAAACTAAAATGTTTTAACAGAATATTTCTGCATTTTTACATGAAGGGGTTCAAATAGGGTAGTGCTACTTTCTGACTGGGAACCTAAGCCTGGTGATAAAAGAGGATCAAAAGTTATTCTGAGCCACGTATGAGGACTATCTAGCAGCTGCAAACTTAATGGCAAATGATGATGACATATTTTACTTAGGTTTTAAGGTTACTGTAAAGATAAAATAACAGACATGTTAGTGAACTTGGCAATTTGATAGAGACAGTGTGTCTGCATCTCAAAGAATGAAGCTATTAACAGGTGCAATCAAAGGAAGATCAGTTATTTGAACAGGGACGTGCTTTGAAAGTTTACATATCTGAAATTCACATCAGCGTGAATTAAATGTAAATGAAATATTCAGTTTACTACAGCATATTTTTGCAATACAAAAGGACTGGGGGGATTATTACATGTGTATTTATAATAATATGTAGGTGTAATTTGTCATTAAATAACCATACACACCACTGAATACGTGGGTAAAAAATAAAATATGTGGGTAAGCTCTGCTATGGTTGGGCCGTTGAAAACATTTGATTATTTATTAAAATATATGTTCCTTTACATACTTTGTGTAAACTAGGTGTAAACCATTCTCACATTTTAAAATGAGGGTTAACGTTCAAGGAAATGGACAGTCATTTGTTCATGTGCCATGTCAGCCATTTTACTATGTCAGCAGGCAGACTCCTTCAATATTTGATTCCAGGTTGAAAATGGGAAGCGTCTTCCTGCTCTAAAAATAATTCACGTGATGAACGCTACAGTCTGTCTTGTGCATAGCAACAGTGTGGCTCAGTTAACCAAATGGGCATGAAGGTCAGCTTGTCCACATTTTAAGAGCAGTATTTTAAGACCATTCAATATTTAGTGCATATCAAAATTAATTAATATTAACTATAGGTTCTAAAAACATTTCATAAAAGAAAACTTTTCATAAAAGAAAAGTTAGTATTTTCATGGACATAGATGTATGTTCAAAAAAGTGAATATGTGTGAAGAGCTTTCTCATCACTGCTAACATGCACACACCTGACATCATTGTGTGCTTCTGTTGCAGGAAAGAAAGGCATTCTGATCACCTTTTGAAAGGTGAACTGCTTAAACGCAAGACACCCTAAGTACCCAGTCTCAAAAGACAGATAGGAGCAACTGTGCCCTGCTCATGTGAGTGAGCGTTTGAAATGAGTTCTCTGGAAAAGCGCCACACAAGCAGGCGGGGAAGCATGCAGGGCCACCACAAATACTCTGATGGCTTCAGTGACACATCCAGTGTGGGTAGCTTCATGGATGAGACTGACAGGGAGGTCAGCAACCTCACTGACCGTGCCTTCCGGAGCCTGTGCATTGGAGAGGAGGCCATCTACAATGACTCAGAAATCTCTTCCCCTACTGAACGCCTCAAGGCATTCGCGAAAGAAGTCCCCCAGAAGGATGTTTTACCGCCCACCTGTCAGGAGGCTTTTTCTTATGGAATTCAGTACAGAGAAGCTGAGAGAAGTTCTGAGGTGACCTCAACATTCCAGCATTCCTATATGGATGTAGCACAAGAACAGGTTCTCAGAGATGAGCACATGTCTTACATGAGTAATGGCTCTATGGAGGCAACGTGGCAACAAAGAAGGAGCACTTCTAGAGTGTCATCCCTCATCAGGGCCTTCAGCTCAAAGGAAGGTTATTGTGATAGAGGGACTCCTGATGCTATACTACTAAAAGACAAATACAGAGACTTTAACAATGAGTCATGGGACAAATCAGCCCTGCTCAGCATTCAGAGAGAGCTGTTTTCTTCCGCTTACCATCAGAATTTTAAGTCAGGTCCCTTTCAGTCTTACAGGAATCACTTTCATGCATCGAGTCAGGTGGACACTACAGCTTCCCTCATGAAATCTTCAAATATAAAGTTCCATGCACTGAACTCCACAAATTTCTTCTTCCACAGTGAATTCAGTCCTTTTCAGTTGTGGAAGGATTATAACAGGTTTGCCTTTCACAATGAGAAACCTTCCATATTTGTATCATCCAGTGATTTTCCCCGATGGTATGACTCTCCTATGTACAAAGAACTCACAGCACCTCACACATTTGAAAGCGAAGGCAGGCGCTTTAATCGAAGAAAAGTCGAGGATGTCATTACCAATCAACGCTCTAGGTCAACAGTAATACAAAAAGCTTCGGCCATAGAGAAGAGATGTGAGTCTGAAATGGCCTCTAATTGTCCTCCATGGCGACGGAATTACAATTTTGTGAGAGGCAAACTGCCAACCAATCGACCCTCCACAGTCTCACCAACCAACGAAAAAATGCATAGGCCAGATTCTAGTTTGCTCTCTCATAGTAGGCATGCATATGACATTCACCCCAAAGCAGAGAAAGTTGGAGACAATGAGTTATGCAGTAGTTCAACGCCCTTCAACATCACTCAGCTTCTGACACCAGTTATTCATGGAAGGCAAGAGACAGAAACATCTGAAATTTTGCAATTTGCGCATACGCCCACTGTTCCTGATCGCTTTGTCCAGGGTGACATTGACGTGAAACCAATTTCTGATGCCAAACAGCTACGTGATAGTTACAAATCCAAAGCATCAAGTCTACTGTTCAACCTCAAAGACAACAGAAAAAGAGTCAAAAGCACATATAGTCCTTCTAAATTTAAAGGTTTAGAGATGACAGATCAGAATAAGCAGCCCATAAAGCTAGAGGACCTTGAATCTCAGACACTCTCAGATACTGTGAACACTCAAGAGAATTCTGCAGTGCCCTACAGCTGGGAACTTGGTGATGTAGCCCCGCAAAGTTATGATGTCGGCTTAACCCAAACTGCTGAACACAAAGAGTATGCTGATGGATTGCATGATAATATGACATCAGTACCACATTATGGGGCTAGTAATTACAAGATCTTCCATGAAGGCTCACAGAGTAGCTCTCTCCACCCAGATAAACTTTCAAACAAAGAGAGTGTTGAGGATGAGTTCTCAGCCCAAATGCTTTCGGCACAGAAAAGTACTGAGAATTCAGAAGGTCACATTTATGGCCCTAGTAGAACATTTAACCATGCAAGGCCAGAAATAGAAAAAGTCCTTCCAAAAGTGCACCCTCCAGCACACTCTCTGTTGGCTCAAATGTCAGAAAAACAGACCTTCAGCAAGAGAGACGATATGGGTTATCAAGACCTTAAAGAGAGACAGAACTTTGCAAGTAAAACAGTGTTTGAATATACCAAAAATCAAGTGATTGAAGAAAAACTTTCTTGGCAAAACCCTGGATTTATGAATACCACAAACACAGAAATGTTAAATAGCAATGCAGTTAAAGATTCTCCGCCATTTAAGGGAGAGATAGCCGCTTTGATTGAAATGGATAAACAGAGGAAAGCCACTGCTAAGCAATACTTACCTTCAGCTAATTATAGCTACACCACAGAAAAAGAAAAATATATAAATAAAGTAAATGAGGACATAAAACAGGGTCGACTTACAAAAGACGAAGAGATACTGAACACAGATGGCTCTTCACTGAAATATCCATATATAGCGAAACTTGCCCAGTACAATTCCACGGATATGTCCTCAAGATCTCAAAATCTATTTGGATTACAGTCTGCACAAAATGATAGTGTGTACAAAATGACATCATTCTCATCTAAAGAATCAAGCCTTAGCAGGACTTCAGAAATTAGAAGGACAACACATGATAATGTTGAAGTCTGTTTTCAAAAAGATGTGAAATATGCTACAAGTGATACTACCGCTGAAAATGATTATAGGCAGAAAATACAATGTTCCACTTCACTGGAGGAGAAACATCAAAAGAATGAAGGATCTGTTGCTTATCAGCCATACAAATATGAGCCAAACAAACAGTGGCATATTGCAGCAACTGAAAACAGACACGGGACGGATGAAGTGCCTGTACTGTCACAACTGCAAGCAGAAAGGGCTCCCAAGGCGATATATCAAACAAAGCAGGGGGACATGATGACAGACATCAGAAAACGAAATATTCAAAGTACTGAGCCAAACAGCAGTTTTCGAACAAGAGAAGACAAATTTAGCATCAATGACATTCTGTCAATCAGGGACAATGAACAAGCAAAGAGAGTTAAAGAAAATAAACACAGTCTCATTGCTGATGCTGGTGACCTTATTAAATTAGAAAATCATGCTTCTTCAGTTATATCCCACACGGCTGAAGAAAAGGCACCCAAAATTGATGCATTTAAAGTCAAAGAAAAACAAACAACAAAAGACCCCACCTTCTATGACAAACATGAAAGCGGTAATATGTTGTATGGCTCCATCAGAAAGGAGTCCCATAAACCAAATGAAGGATTTGTAAATACTGGCACATTCAACAAAGACAAGTCAGGGAAAGAAACTGTTGTGGGTAAAGAGAATGATAAGATCACACCAAGAACACTTTCATACAAAGAAAGAGGCCAAACCAAACAGGAGATGCTCACCTCAAAATTGAAAGCACATGCTCAGAAGGAGATATCGGCCATTAAGGAAAAGGGACTTGCAAAGCAAAGTATTTTATCAAGAAATCCAATGAAGCAAAGCATGACCGTAAACAATGAAAAAGGACAAATGAGTCAGGAAGTCTTGTCACCAAAGAAGGAAATAACTGCAGAAAAACTGAATCACCTTTTTCAGGACATCACTTATTCCAGTGTAACCTTATACAAAGAAAACAGAAACCAAGACAAGGATGGCCCAAAATATGAACCTCTTACAGCAGAAGAAATGAAACTGCCTACACGAGCTATAGGCCCCCAGGCTGAAGTTGCACTCTCAGAGAAAAATAATGAAGTAGTTAAAGATGTTAAACTTGCAACTAATGAGAAAGAAATGACAAAAGTACAACCACTCACGCAGAGAACACCAACTCAAGATGAAAGGACTACAGTAGTAGAAAAGAACACTTGTGAACCCCCGTCTGAATTTAATGTGAAGTCCAGCACAGAGAACCAGAGAGAGCAATCTGTAAATGAAAATCTTAATCATGATACTTTACCTGCCAAAGGTCTCTCAAGCTATCCAGTTATCAGTTCTTCTAATGAAGAGGCATTAGGTGTCAAGACTGAAGAACAAAGGGCATCTAATCTGCCCATAGTATACAGTTCAGGCCCAACAGAGAAACTAGCATTTACTGAAAAGAAAAAGGACAGTCCAAAGTACGATATCTTTGGAAAAACAACAAGCAGTCTTACTTCATGCAATGATTCAGAGCAAACTAAACTCCTAGATCACTTTGTGAACAAAACAGAACAGCCCTTAGTCAAAGTAGATAAATTAACAACTAATCTGAAGCATCCTGAACTGACAGAAACAACCAAGTTCCCAGTGCAAAATCCACACCGTGAAAATCAAAGCAGTGTTGAAAGAGAAAAGCTTGTAAAGAAAGCAGAAGAAAAGGAGACTGGGATAAGTTCTAATGAAATAAAATCTCCATTGGACTTGACAAGAGTAAAAGATGAAACCCTCTCTGTTTTACCAACACTGAACTCCACAGACAGCAAATTTATTCTGCCTGCTAAACACAAGGCAAATTCGAAGAAAGAAGATCAGCTTAAAAAGGGAGATGATATTAATGCTGATGAGGTGCCCAGTTTTGGAAATATCAAATTGCCAAAGAGCTCAGAAACCAAAGAAAAAGACAATCCAGAACTTTGTGGAAAACAAGATAAGGTACACGAAGACAACACATTCAAAACAAATGAAGACTCTGTTGTCCAGCAACTTCATACTCCTATGGTAAAGACATTTGAAAGTGCATTGAGAAACAAAGAAAATCAAACATCAAACTCAAGCATGGAAGCAAAAAGTGAACTTGAGTCTGCTGAGGTGAATGAATGCTCTCTGTTAAAAGATCTTAAACAAACTAAAGAGGAGGATTTACACTCACAAAAAGAGGGAACACAAGAAGTGTCTCAGTCAAAGCAAGAAATCAGAAGTGCAATCTACGATAACCCAATGGTAAATACTAATGCAGGAACAAGAAGCAACGATCAGCAACTTCAGCAAGACAGTGACAGACAGTCAGACCTTAAAAATCAGACCCAAAGGGAGAAGGATCTCTATGAACAGAAAGAAATGATATCCAAGGAAATTAAACAATCTGAAGACAAGAGTGTAGTAAACAAAATTAACTCTGGAAGCCCTGAAAGTGAGGGGTCCCCAGAGGAGTCTAATACAATTAATGTTACGATAGAAAATAATGGTGAACAGATGACCAGCCAGACTCTACAAGACATAAGTTCTCGCATTATAAATCCGGCACCTGAAAGCCACATAATTCATTTACCTAGCAAGGAAGACAGTGCGCCAGCGGATGAGCCTGTAATATACAGTATACGTGTATCAAGCAAATCAGATGCCGTTTCAGAGGATGAACCTATAATCTATACTATTTGTGTTTCGAGCATTTCTGATAATTCCGTGACAGATGTTCCTGAAAGCCTAAACAAAAGCAGCTTTGCTCCAAAACAGCTTTCAACAGAAGGAGCAAAGAAAGAAGAAGAAGAAACATCTGGCAATAAAAATGAGGAAATACATACAGACTGTGCTGAAAGTAAAGCAAGTGACAGTAAAGAGGCCAAAGGATTTTTCAGCAGTGATGAAGCAGAAAAACAAACCATGAGCTCTCCTGCGACAAAAGATAAACGAGATTATTATAGATCAAGTGAGGTGAACAATATTACTTCGTCTTATGAGAGCCTTCTGGCCAAATATGGGCTTCCCATTCGAGAGAATGTACATCCTAAATCAGAGTCAAAAGAACAAGATAAAATAAAAAGAAAAGATGATCAAGAATCTGCAAACAGCCTCTCAGAAAATGTACAGAAAAACTCAGTGGATGATGACTGTGCATCTACAGAGACAATCAGTGCCAAAGTCTTTGGAGGACATTGTCAGGAATCAATAAAACCTAAGCCTCAAGAAGAGGTCACTGAACTTTCAAAGGAAGGTGAAGTGAACAAACAATATACTACTCACTCCATGATAACTGATGGAGAATTGATCCAAAAAGCTGTTGGAGTTGTGATAAATTCTGAAAATCATAAACATGACGTAAAGCAGTACACTTCTGAAAATAGAAGACCACTACATGGGCAGAATATTACAGCGAATCAGAAGGCACTGATGTCAAAGGTTGTGGAAAGTTGTGAAGACAGTCAGGATATTCGGTCTGCTAAAGCTTCAAAGTTGAAAACAAAAATTGACATTGTTGAACCAAAGGGGAATATTGAAGTTGGACAGAAAGTGAAAGCAACATATTTTAAAAGAGAGAAAGCACAGAAAGAGACTGAACATGACAACGTACTCAGTGAAAAGGCTGAAACTGTACCAGGGAAACATGAGAATGAAAATCAAGAAAGTAATCCTGTTGCTGGAATTAGGAATGCAAATGTCAGTATCAGCACTACGGTAATTGACAATCACAAGCATGAAGATCCACTTCAATGCAATTTTAAAAGTGCAATTCCAAAAACAGTTATAGAAAAAGGTAAAATCAGTGAAAGTATAGATAAAGAAGTGGCTCAAACGTATTCCTGCAACAGGGTGCCAAAAGGAGAACATTTATATAAATGCAAACCAGACAAATCACCAGTTCCAAACAGTCAGAAGGCAATAAGTGAAGCAATTAATCCAGTTATACCAGAGTTAGTGAGCAAAGATCCTGCTCCAACCAAAGACAGCAAAGGTTCACAAAACAGAAAAGAGTTTGTCTGGAAAAATGCATTCTTAGGACAGGAGCAAGACAAATTCAAGACAAGTAATGAAATAAAAGACAGAAGAGAGTTGGGAATCACTGCCTCTAGTAATAAACAGATAGAGAACAGCAGAGCTGGGGAGGATCTACTCAAAAAAGCCTCGAATAGCACAAAGATGGACCAGTGTCTGTTTAAATCCCCAAATATTACATTGGAAGACAAAAAAGTGACTAAAAATGAACACAAAGTCAACAAAGACATTTTCACAGTACAAGACAAGCCAACTGGTCACCAGGAACTAATTACGACAGATATTGTAAAAGCCAAAGATGTTGTGTTGCCTAAGAAAACAACTCCTCAAAATGTGGAATCTCACAAAGTGACAGGACAAAAAACTATTAAGAGCACAGAGGAAGATTCAAAAAGACTAAAAGTTCAGAAAGAGAAAGGAGAAGTGCAGAAAGAAAATGTGAAAGGTGAAATCACACCAGTAAATAAGGATGATTCCAAGAAAGCATTAAATATGTTTAAGGATGAGAAAGACACAGAAGGTGAACCAAATAAGGATGGCATTCATCTACAGGAGGGCATAGCTCAGCCACATTATAAAAAAGATGAAAAGGGAATTGACAAAGTTAGGAAAGATGATGGGCAAGCAAAAAGTATGTTTGGCGCTATGGTGGTTAAGGATAGCAGTGACGGAATTAGAAAGGAGGTGGCAATCAGTGAAGAAGTTTTACAAGCCAAGCATGAGGATCGCACTAATGTTTACCAGTATCATCCAGGAAAAGGATTTCTGCCAGAAACAAGAGGAATCGTTGGTTCCAGTCACCATGATACAATGGTTAAGCAGACAGAGGGCACTTCCACTGTACTGCATAAGCCAGAGGTTATGCAGAAGGATAAGAAAACTAGACCAGAGATATCAGCTTTAGCGGATTATGCTAGACTGAGGGTTATTTCCGCTGAAGATGACAGCACTAATGAAAAAGACTTACTTCAAAAAATGGACACCTATCACAAGTATAATCTAACAGCTGTGGAACCACAGAAAGGAAATCTGCCTGTATCTGTAGGTGGTACCGAGCCAAAGACAGAGTTGACTATGAATAAGAACTATGATTATCAAAGTCTGACGACAAAACCATTACAAGCCCATGAAAGAGATCAAAGAGGCAAATTTACCAAAGGAGTACTTGAGGAACACAATCAGTGCACACCCAAGGAAGAAAATATTGCTCACCCAAAACTTTCATCATTAGCTAAAAGATCAGATGATCAAGTATTTGCTATTAAAGAAACTGGGATCACCAAAGAGAAGACATTAACAAACCAGATGCAATCAAACACTAAAACATCTTTGACCGAAAAACACTATGGATACAGAAGAAGTCATGAAATTCATCAGTCAAAGAATTCACAAGTTCAGAATACCCTGTTGTCTCAGGCTGAGGATAAGAATAATGACCTATCCATGTTCCGACAACCAGCTCATTCTCAACTGCTGGAAACGGAGACTAAGAATCCTGGAAAAAATCAAGAATCCTTACCACAGATGTCAGTTGGAAGAATGCTTAATAAAGTGAATCAGCAAGCTGACAACCAAAAACATGTACAACCAGAAATAAATCAAGAAGAGAAAGGTGAAGAGCTTGAATACTTCACTGTCAGTACCAAGGAAAATGATTCAAAACAAGAAGAAACACATGAAACAGTTCCATTCAGCAACAAAATGGTTTCAAAAAAAGCATTAACTGAAATTCATACAACAAGGCCACGGTCCAACTCATGCTCTCCAGCCATGGGCAAGCCCACCATGTTTAGAGTGAAAGATAACACCTTCAGGGCTTCTTCTGCCACTAAAGCTGTTAAGCCACGTTTTCATAGATCATTCTCAGAGGAATTTAGGATTACCTCACCAAAGGAGGTGTTGAACAGCTCAGAGAAGAGTGAGCTTGAGCATGGTCATAAATTTGAGCATGATCGTGAGCTTAATCCAAAAGAGCCTGCAAACTCTTCAGTCTTGCATGAGCCAATGGTGGCTTCTCATCGACTTTCTAGGATGAGAGAGCGTCAGTCCCAAAACAGTTTGCCTTCATCAGAGTTCGCAGCTGCAAAAGAGCAAAGGAGCTACTTAAGAAGGAGTCAAGTGTTTGAAGATGATGAAACTCAGTCTGTCATCAGCACAATGTCAGAGGATGTAGAAAGCATTGCAGAAAGCTCTATAGTTGCTGACAATACAGTGTCACGTGGTTACGAGATGAAAAGTAACCGAGATACATATGTGAGGTCAGAGTCAGCCTGCTATGTAAGGCCTGAGTCAGCTTGCTATGAGAGGCCAGAATCTGCCTGTTATGAAAGGCCTGAATCAGCCTGTAGCGACCTGAGATCACTGGGAAAACCACCTACTGTTCCTCCAAAAACCGAGAAGGCCCTTCGTCGTGCTAAGAAGCTCACAACTAGGAGGATCAAAAAGGCAGAGACCAAAATGACCTCCGACAACCAAGAACAGCTTGAGACGAAGTCTACCCAAGCTGTCTCTAGTTTGCCCTCCTCACCTATGGAATCTGCGGATCATTCAGTACATGCCTCACCTACTATATCCACCTACAACCTTGACCCAAATTATGCAGCTACTGCACCTAGCCTGGTGGCCCACCCTTTCCCAATGACTCAGAGAAAACTCTTACAAGATCCAAACTCAGGGCAGTACTTCATGGTGGACATGCCAGTGCAAGTTAAAACAAAGACATTTTTTGACCCTGAAACAGGTAAATATGTCCAGCTTAATGTACGCCAAAGGACCCAAAACAACCATCCACAGCCACAGTCTGTTAAGGTGTTGAATCCCCCATATGTAGTGTACCCTGGCTTTCTGCCTATGTCTGTCTCATCACTACCTTTGAGATCATCATCTCAAATGTCAGCTCCAGCAACTCTCGTGGACGAAAAGAATAAGCAGGAGCCAAATTACCACAAAAACACCAGGCAACAGCATAACAATCCTGTGCATGGGACACATGAAATATCTGGTGATGATTCTTTGTATAGTGGAAATAGTGCCATCACTCAAAGACATACAGATATCATAACGATGAGTGAATTAGAGGACTTTGCTATGGAGAGCACATGACCGATGCTGACTGGCTGGCCTTTTCTAAATACTGTATTTTTGTCCTACACAAAAAATCTGAAAATTGTAATGTATATCTGAGCTTGACTGAATAAGAACCTATGTAAAGATTAATTCAGTACATTTTTGTTCTGTTTGAGAATGATTTTTAAGCCTCACTGTTAAACCGCAATGGGTTTTCCAGTTGCATTACGTAGCTGTAGAAAAACCAGAGCTATCTCTTATATGACAGTGTTAAGGACATATGCATTCCATTTTAAATGAGTTTTGAAAAGTAATGTACATTATCTCACAGGTCATATTATAAGACCTCCCCTTAGGCAGAAATGGGACGATAATCTCAGAGGTGTTGAAATTCACTGAAGGCTTTATATTATTATAAATCACTCAAAAGATCTGTAAATGTAAGTGATTCAGCTTTTGTTTCCACATGTCTGAATTCACAGTGGCTGGAGCTGAGGTCTAAAATGATGGCTTAATAACTGACATTTTCATTGTCAGATTTATTACAAGCCCCTAGAAAATGAATGTGTACAAACTACAACAAAAATGAGGCTTTCTCCACCTACAGAGCAATGGTCCACATGAAAAATGAATAAAGAAATAAATGATAAATGTCAAAGCTGATTTCTAATTTGTCATACATATTTTGCCTTTTACTGTAGAACTAAATAATTCTTCTAGCAGTTCACTTGTAGTGATATATACCTGTTAAAGTCATAAGATGTACTCTGTATGGCTTTAAAAGCAAGTAACATTTGTAAATTAAGCCTTTGATTTTTTTTTCAGAAGTCTTTCAGAGGAACATCACCATACTGTGTCATTAAAGAAAGATATGAATACCATGTGTGAGTGCTGAGAACAGTTTTTATTTAGAGTACAGCATGGGTTAAGTGATTAATGATGCATTGCCTTGTGTCTGCTTTAACTTCTTCAGAGGTTTTACATTCTCTGACATTCTCCATACCTGCTGCTGCCTTTGCTTCCACTGCAGTTTATAATATGTGTGCAATAGACCACTCTAGTGGACTCTGATAGTATTGAAACTTGTTATGCCCCTCCAGCTGATGAAGCATTATTTAACAGTGAAATCTGGTTTTACAATTGAAAATTACACATGGAGTAAATGAATTGTAATTAAACAAATTTACAACATTTTTATTACACTGTTTTACACTGCCCTCAGTTAGTGTACAGCACACATACATACCAATCTCAGCTTCTCTTTTCTATAACTCTATATTATATTATATTATATTATATTGTATTATATTTATTATGATTCTTCACATGATGTAAAAAGTTTTCCAAAAATTCACAGGACCATCTATTGAAAAATTCTTTATGGAATTGAAAATGATTTTTGTATGGCACTGTTTCCTGGCCCTGATCCTGGAGTCACACATGCCCCCAATGCCCCTGATACCACTAATCAAGTTGAAGTGTGTGTGCAAGAGCAGGGAACACACTAAAATATGCAGGACAGGGGCTTTCAGGAGTGAGGTTGGGAAACATTGTTCTGTAGCATCATGCATAGATCCTTTCCTCGCAAAATTTGTATTTTAAGAATGCATCTCATTTAGAAGTAAAATTGCAGCCTGTTTTAATAACAAATTGATGAAAATCAGATAGTTATCACAAATGTTATCACAGTAATATATGTTTGTTTCTTTGTGTGTGTCTCTAAGAGAATGATTGAGCACTACTGTCTGATGCATTAACAAATATGCTGTCAATGTTACCTTTACCACAGATGAACCAAATTGATTGAGTTATTGATCTTGTAATGCAGGTATGAGCAGCTGGGATGCATACATGCTGCCCTTATCATGGCCTGTGCAGCAGGCTTATATCTCCAAACAGGCAGCTCTCCAGAGTTTGGATATAGCTTCACTGACAATGTATCATTAATGGAACAAAAGAACCCATTAACATCATTGAAACAGAATTTGAAACAAATGATTTGTGTTATTTTTTTTTCTAGGTTTGCTTGGCTACTCTCCAGCTAATTTGATATAACAATGCTTCTCATAATAGAATGAATTACTGCTGGAATGTATGTAATGGCACTGAATAATCAATAATCCACATGGACATTTTAGTGTTACTAAGACCTCTCTTCACATGTAGCTTACTAAACAACTCTTGATTGTTTCAACCATCGCGACTCATTTGTCTCCATATTGTAATAACTCATTTTGAAAATACATTATTAACAAGGAATTTCCAAGAAATAAAAAAACAAAAGAAAAAAAGGACATTCGGTGAAGTTTCTCAAAGAGGAAACATCACCAGTTCCCTCTAAGAAGTTCTCTATTATTGTATGCCACAGTGCAAAGTTGCACTTGACTCAGGGTGTGAAATATGGGGGGGTGTCAGGGGGGCCTTAGACCTCCTAAGCTACACTTCAGCAAAAGTGGTGTCTCTGGAAAACTCGAGCGGCAAAATGAGTGTATGGTTAAAGGCATGGTTCGAATTAGGGGGGGTACTGGGGAGTACTTAACGCCCCATGAAGACTCAGACCCCCCCAAAGAGACAAAAATAGTAGTTTGTGGGGGGTTCTTAAGAGTTTTACGAAGGCAGTACCTCCCAATTATGGGGGGGGGGTAATTCAAACCATGGTTAAAAGATATTCAGTTTGTCAACTTTTTGTTCCCCTACCCAAAAAACATATTTTGGTTAATTTTATCTGTCCCCAAACCCCCCACCTCAACAAAAATTGGATTTTGCTTTGTCCATAACCAAAACAACACCCATCCATCACCAACAACAAAATTTTTATTTTGTGTTCAAACCACCCCAGGTCAGTAAAAACTGTGATGGAACATTATTAAAAATAATTGTTGGATATTCTGCGGATTGGTATTACTTAATTTTCGGATGCTTTTAAGACCTGCAAATCTTATCACATTTTACTTGACCACAAGATAATTTATAAATTTTGAACTTTTAACTTTTAATTAACATAGACTCAAAACTGACAAATGTTAATTTTGTTATATCTACTTGAGTTAAACTTCCCTTTGTGAGAGTCCATGATGCTGGCAGTCCTGTGTAAAAGTAATAAAATGTAGAAAATACATAGAGGAACATGTATTTTCTTATATTCTGCCAGATTTAAACTCTGAAATGATGGCTACTTCAGATTTCATCTAGAGTTTATTAACACTCCGGTTGTGTCAACCTAAATTTAACCTTATTGTCAACATTTAAACATTTAATTGATATCTCTCTCTCTCTCTCTCTCTCTCTCTCTCTCACACACACACACACACATACACACACACTTTCAAGAAAACACGTTCTACGAAAAACCATAGCACAGTGTACACTTTGCCACTATGCAGCACTTCTGACATTATCTAGCTCTGCCATGTCGGTAGGGTGTCGCATCATGAATTATTAAAACAGTACTTTGTGATGATACATAATTCTGTATCAATTATTCATGCTAATGTGTGTGTAGTTTGCTTAATTGTGTTATTGACTATCAAAAGTAATTTCCTGAAAATCCTCAAGGACATGAATTAAATCAATTTAAGTCCTTTTCATATGCAGTCCTAATAAGTATTGTACAGTCACATGTCTGACCCTTATGTGCTTTTATACGGAGTTACATAAGCTTTTAATGGTCAATCTGGCTATGAATCACTTACAGGAAATACTCTACAAAAATAACCCTACATATAATGTACCAACCTTTTTTCATTGCTGTAGCAGTGCATAAACTTTGACACTTTATTGATGTATTGACTTCTATTCTGGTCAACTCCTTAAAAGGCAATGCTGAACTTCACCTTCAGCTTACAAACAAAATAGTGGGGTCCCAAAAGACAATTTTCCACTTCCTTTTTTAATACGGAATATGGCTGTCACAGTTTCCTGACAATCAATATCAAACAAGCTATAACAATTTGGGCATACCCTGCAAATAATGATCTTCAGACTGGTTTGATTGCTATTAGAACACATCCCTCTCTGATACTGAGTATAGTCGGGTCACACTTACATACTGAAGCATAACTCAGTGTATATCCATATCATTACATAGTTCATTTAAAAAAAATCTGAATAAAAGATCTGTATGACTCCATGAAAACCAGCAGCAATAACCTAGAGTGTGTCAATCTCACAACATTTAAGCAATTTAAGCCGATCTAGTCTATAGAGTCTAAATTAGCATCTTCTCAGCTTGGAAGCCAAAGTAAATTGGCCATGCAGTCAGTAGTGTACGTTAAACTAAATAAATAATAAGACCAACCATTTCTTCCTCTTTCCAGCAGTACCTTTCGTATACAGGGTCAATTAATAATTGATCACAGCCAGATGGCGTGAGCAATAGGCAACAGGAGATGTACATGAATGCCTACATGTTTAATTGGCTTAAAGAGCGTGTCAAAACAGGACCAGAGCGAGAACACTCAGTCGATCATTGCCTCGCAGATGTGATGGCAAGATGTGTGTCACATATTATCTGCTATTAGCACATCATCATACCCAGTGAGACTGAAATTGCTTTTCCAAATTATATGCCAAGTCAAGACGACACAATAGATATACATCTGTGTATTATTTCACATTGGGTCATTTATATTAGTGCATGATATACTTTTACATTAGGAAATTGTTCTTGACACAATGCAGTTTCTACATCACCTGACTTCACAGTATACAAGGCAGTATAAGCCCTACATCAAAGTGGTTCCAAAAATATGAATTCACATTGGCAGCCAGGGTAAACTCTTCCCTTACACAGTGCATTCAGAGTCTGTCCGCCATCAGAACCAATTATGGCGGCTTAATTATACTAGCAAACATATCATTCATAATAATGAGCAAAATTGAACAATAATAGATAAATTACAATTGAATAAATAGTTTGATGCACAAACACTCAAATTATACAACAGTAGAATGCACTGAACACCTTGCCCTCTGTTGTACATCAGCGCATGTGAGGAAAAGGGCAGCAGGCATTCATTATGAGATTGTAAATCCTCATGTCGGGACAAAATGTGTTTTCTGGGCAAAAGGGCCCTCTTATTTTTTATCCGGGCCTTCCTTGGCGCAAAGCAGCTGCTTGTCAGGGGAAGTTCCCGGAGTTGGGACCTTTGAGGAACTAGAGCCAGGACTGGAGTCTCCCCCTCCAACAGCGCTGGGGCTTTGACCCAGGGAGACGGCTCCTGCCCCTGACCCATGCAGGTTAGCTGACTGCAGCAAAGCTTCAGAGTGTTCCCTGGCCTTCATGCGCAGCGCTGCTACACTGGCTGTCCGGTTACTCTGGCACCCATAGGGAGGCAGGAAGGACAGGCCCATAGGGTCCGGCACGCAGCAAGAGCACAGGGGGCTTCCTGCTGGAACAAATAATAAGAGGATTCAAATAAGGGGATGATAGATAAAGGTTATTTTGGGTCATAACATCCAAGCTAAGTTTATTAAGCCAATCATATATACTGATTTTATTACATATTGATGCCATTTTTGTCCACTTAGCATAAGTCAAAGCAGAAAGTCATCTAACATTAAAGCCCTTTTTAATAGGAACGTTATTTAAAGCACAGTAATTTACATCCCCTACTATAATAACTTGAATTTGTCCATAAAATATTTAATGTTACAAAATACAGTTTGCATAAAGCTACTTGTGTTACCTAAAGTAAAGTTATAAATAATTTATATATTATACAAAATGCAGCGCATCCTTTCAGTTCTAACCTATTTACTTTATTTTAATATATGCAAGGTATCAAATTTATATATATCTAACACCAAATGTACATCTTGGTATTTGAAAAACATTTTTAAATACCTTTTAAAGTTGCCACTTGTGACAATGCTTGGGCATATGTCGCAGTGTTCAGAAGAGTCCCAGGCAAACAGGATGGAAAAAAAGGCCCTCCAGGTCCAACCGCCCTGTTAATACTGAGTAATAGAAGAAAGAAAGCACACAGAATTATACTTCAGTTCAGACACTTCATACTATATAGTACAAAAGCAGGCACATGTATCATTGTAACAGAAAATGAACGCACTTCTGTTGTGCTTCCAGTGGTTCTTTTTTGTTTCTGCTTTGATCCACAGGAGACTGGCTGAGGTTTCTTACAGGAGCGGCTCCTTCACTCATCTGCTCCTTACTGCCCTCCTGATCAGAGCTTCCTCGCTCTGTTTTTCTCCACTTTGCTCTTCGGTTCTGAAACCACACCTGGACAAAAAGCGTGAGATTTATATACTTTTAAAATTGCAAAAATTTGGAGGTAAACATTTAATTTTTCATTCTCTCAGAGTCTTTGTCAACCTGACTGATAACTGTAACAATAGTATAGCCAGATGCAAAATCTATTGCTGTATTTATTTTTATACACAATTTCTCAATCTTTTGCTGCGCTGGCTCTTAAGCAGCCACCAGCTGCACCTCCCATGAGTGGCTGGCGACTTATTTCAAACTTCATGAACACAATTGCTGAGCATATGCACCGAAGTTCTTGTATCTTAATTGAATGAAGGTCATTGCCTATAACAACATTTAATTGAGCAATTTTTCATTATCATTTTTTAATGACTTCCTACTGACAGTCTCCCTGCTTCTGAGAGAGAACCATGATGAAGTCGTTTATTTCCCTATTTAGTGATTGTTTGACAACATCAGATTCGATTAAGTCTGTGCTCTCTAACGCATTAATCATATTTGAATGGGAAAAGGGGGCATAATGGAGTCATATCTCCGCTGCCTGGCCAGCATTGTGCAAAAGGTACAATGATGTCAACAGACAAACAAAAAGCCTGACACAAGCCCTACACATATAGCATTCACTTGGCATAATGGAAGACAACAGTTTACTGGCAGGACAACAATATTCAGAATGTAATTGTGGCAACATTATCTCACCCTTGCACCTTCCAGCTAGAAGTCATGATCCCCCAGCACTGAATGGTCTATAATTGCACCATTAATCTCAATTTGCAGTTTGTTCTTAATGCAACCAAAGCCAATTGACACTTTCAAACGGGGGGAGGGAGGGTAGGGGGTGCTACAACGGTACAACAAAGAGAAAATTTATTCCCTAATAATAATGTAAGTTTAATATCCCTGCATGCTGCAACTGATTCATGTTCAGATTTAATAATACGAATGTGGTAATCCGATTAGAGTGAAATAATTTGTTTACCACCCCTAATTTACAGCAGCGAATTCCATTAGCGCTTTGCAGTCATTGGTTTTAAGCGATAGTAAGATGACCCTGGGGAACTAAAGGCAAACTATTATATTTCTTACAATTAGATCTGCGCTCACAAGGAAACCCAAAAGCGAACACGGAATGCAGGAAATTACACACAGGACACGGCGGATTTAATTACACGCGGGCAAATTTATAATATCAGCCATGTTTTTGCGAGGCAGCGCAATACAAATAGGGGCATTTTCAGGTGCTGGCGTGGCTGAGAGGATGTTTGGCTCTTGGCTGGACATTTACAGGCTGCATTTCCCCAGCGCTCCAGAAAAATGCATCCTCTATTTTCTCTCTCTCCCTCTCTCCCAAGCTCTCTCCCAGAAATGGAAAAAAAGGCATCTAAGTAATTTTTATACCTTAGAGACGCGGGCAAATGAGTGGAGAACATTATCACTAGTTAATTATGAATGACCGATTAATCAACCTAATCTAATATTCCACATTATGTTGATGTTATTAAAGTGCACCGCGGAAATGACAGAGTGTCTCTGGCCCGCCGGGCTGGAGCAGAGTGGCTTCGGGGGTCAGGAGGGGGCGGTGGGGGGCAAAGGGGGTAAGAGCTTTACCTGGACCCGGGCCTCCGTCAGATTGATTTTCATAGCCAGCTCTTCTCTTGTAAACACATCTGGATAGTGGGTCTGGGCAAAAACGGCCTCCAGAGCCTCCAGCTGCAAATACAACACAATTTTGTAATGAGTCGGAAACGTTTAATGTATTTTCTTTTTGAATTCTGATTCAGAATTATCATTACTTCACACTCTTCTCTTCTCACAAACATGAATGAAAAGATGACCAGCCTACTTGTTGTAAGGTGAAGGTGGTCCTGTTTCTTCTCTGTTTCCTCCTCAGAAAACCATCATCGAAGTCTCCAGATGAATGATTCCCAAAGCCGTTGGTGTTCACTGAAATTGCAATTCGGGTTTGATTTACCATCGCAATTTTAAAAACGGAACATCTTAAAGCGTCAAAATCCGATTAGTCATTTAACAGTTGTTCTTGGGCTCGTGTTTAAAGTATCATTCCTCCAGCGGCTCTCCCTGCAGGACTGATGACTTTGGGGGCAATTTGGAGGGAGTGTTTATGGAGTGGGGGTGGATTTAGGCTGAGTTGCTGAATGGGAGCAAAGAGGAGATGGAGCACTGAAGGGTTCCACATGAACCATCTGAGCCCCACAATAAAGCCACGGCTCCAGGGCAAGAGTGCCTCTCACTAAAGTGCGGGCCAACATCAAAATACACAGAAAGAAAATATGGTGAACTCTCTCTCTCACGGAAATTACCGAAATAACTTTCTTTTCGTTTTTCTTTCCTTTCCTTTTCCTTTCTTGCAGAATCGAATCACATAACAAAGTTAAATTTGAATAGGACATAAAATAAATTGAGTGTGTTCAATGTCAAAGTGATTTAGGGCTGTTTTCAGAAATATGATGGCCAATTATTAAACAAATAGTTAAAACGGTTAAATCATTTTAATGCAAGGCGGTGAAAAGAAGGCAAATTACTTACACGAGTTTGTCCTACAGCATTCCCCCTCCAGCTGCGGAGGACAGTGGAAGTAAAACATGCTTCGAGTGATCGGAGATCGTGTGTCCTGACGAATAATAACAATTATATTTAAATACAAATAACAATTATAATAATAAATGTCGAAATATTTCTGTCACTCTCTTACTTTAAACTAGAAACGATAATTTAGGAAAACATATCAATATAGAGATGAACAAAACAAATAGGAAATGATTACCTAATTTCTAAAAAAAAAAAAGAACTCAGACAAGAAACGCTGCGAAGCGCCATCAGAAGAAAACACACTATCAAACTCAAAGCACTACTGAAAAGATTAATGGTCATCATATCAGGCCCTGATCTTTCAAATGTAACATTATATCTCCATGTGGTCATTAAACAGTACAGTGTTGGGTTAGCTGAAAAGGGAATAAAAGTTTTATAAAAAAAACTTTCCTCTATTACCGGATATCCCACAGTTCATAAACCCACCCATGTTTCAATAAGAATACAGGGGTGTTCTTACCTAGGAGCTGAGATGGGTCCCGTGATAAGGAGCTCGTGAGAATAGGAGTCCCTCTTGTCCAGTGTTGAGGTTTCTGTCAGTCCCAGGCTGAGTGTGTTCTCCTCCCTGCTCCCTCCTGGCGCGCGCACACGAGGAGGGAGTGTCCGGATGTCTTTGCCCACAGAGCGTTTCAGGCTGTCGCCACTTGCCTTTATAATCTCCCGCGTAATTGGCCTTAATCCGATTAGGTTGGTGGCAGATCCGCCCGCTCACACACACGTGGTGCTCAACGTCAAACTTTCAGCGTAGTGGCTGCACTGCTGCTGCACCACTGCTCCTCCAATGTTCCTCCACTGCTCCACCGCTCCTCCTCTGCTCCTCCACTGCTACACCACTGCTCCTCTGCTCCTCCAAGACTTCTCCAAGGCTTAGTCCTCCGCGCGATTATTCCCAAACCAGAAACACACGCGTGCTGCTTTGTTTTTTTTTCCTCTCTCCTCCTCAGTCTCTTTTTATATTAAAAAATCCAGATGACTGTTTTTGGATTTTAAATTGGCTGTCAGAGCAGTAATTGCTCCTTATATGGGTTAAGGGTCCACTTTACGCGGGGATCCACTTGCTGAGCGCTCGTCCACGCGCGGTTTTGATTTTGTTCACAGCACGGGGTCCGAGGATTTATTCATCTCTGCTGTCTAAATGACCTGCAGCGGGACCCTTTCAATTAGTTTCAGCGCGCACGGGGGAGCGCGCACACGCGCGGAATGAGGCTCCGAGTGTCGGCTGAAATTTCCGAGTGGAAGGAGGGATTGGCTGAAATCACATAAAGGGCAAAAAAAAGAAGCGGCGCGGCGCCTAATTGGCTCTGTAACAGCATTACAGGCGGCTAATGGCCTGTTAGAGGCCCTGCACGATCAAGCGCTTCCCCCGCGTAAAACGCTTACGATATTAAGGGGAGGATATAATGATATTTTGGTTATTAAATGCGTGTAATTAATTTATGCACCGCTGAAAATAAAGTTGGTATTATGACCTCGGTAGAAAAAGCACTGGCAAACCGAAATCAAATAAAACTTTACAACTTCAAGGCGGGCGTTTTGCATGTTTATTTTAATTTTGCTTTATGATTACCATTATTATTATTTCCTTTTTTACCAGATGTTTTAAAATATAAAATTATTTTGAAACTGCCAGCATCAGGATACTCGCTGAGGCCCATGCGTGTTTTTTAAACAACGGAAATAAAGCAACGATGAAACAACAACAACAACAACAACAACAACAATAATAATAATAATAATAATAATAATAATAATAGTGGTTTAGGGTACAGGACCATAGTTTTGTCCTTGGCCCCAATGAATAAGCTACTGAATATCCTCATTAAAAAAGTCTGCTTTCTATCGTGTCTGATAAACTAGCCTTTACGGAGGTGAAACTTGCTTGTTTTATCCCCTGTAACATTTGAGAATTTAGCATTGGAGAAATGGCTCGAGTGATGCCTTTGCTCTAATATTAAAATTTTGAGAGCACCTGAAGTGAACTTTCAGCACCGTGGTCAGTGGCTCCTGCTCGCCTTCACCCTAGGACTCCTCTAACACAGTGCATTCCAGTCGAACAGCCCACGGTGCGTTAGTAAGAGCTAAACCCACGGGCTTTGTAGCTTACTGTGCTCTTTTTGCCTTCTAACAAGTCTAAAGGCCCACACGCATCTATCAGCCATAACATTAAAACCATCTGCTTAACCTGTAGGCCCCCCATTGTGGTGCCAAAACAGCTCTGAGGCATCTAGGCATGGACACAAGACCTCTGTAGGTGGCCTCTGGTATCTGGGACCAGGCCATTAGCAGCAGATCCTTATGTTCTGTAAGTTGCGAGGTGATCATAACTTGAACTCTGTGTCACATTCCTTAAAGCATTCCTGAACAATTTTGCAGTGCAACATAATCCTGCTGAAAGAAGCCACTAAGGAATATTCTTGAAGTGGTGTATTTGGTCTACAACCACGTTTAGGTAGGTGGTACGTGTCAAGCAACATCCACATAAATGGCAGGACCACAGTTTCCCAGCAGAACATTGCCAAGAACATCACACTGCCTTCGCAGGGTTGTGTTTTTCCCATGGTGTGTCCTGGTGCCATCTCTTGCTCAGATAAACACCACACATGCACCTGACTATCCACATGATGTGAAAGAAAACATGGTCCAGTTCTGATACTCACTGTAGGTGCTTTGAGCAGTGGATGGGCACTCTGACCAGTCTGCAGGTTTGCAGCCACACACTGTGTTCTCCACCTAGCAAGCATGACATTTTTCAGCAATTTGTACAAAAGTAGCTCTTCTGTGGGATTGAACCAGACATGCTAGCTTTCACTCCTCTGTTTTAATGTCTCTAGGTAACCCAAGAGCCTGTTGGTTTAATAACTGTCCTTCCTTGGACCACCCTTTGAAGGTACTAACCACTGAATAGCAGGAACACCACATCAGACATGCTGTTTTGGAGATGCCCTGACAATTTGGCCATTGTCAAAGTCATATCTTTACGCTTGCCCATTTTTCCCGTTTCCAAAACATCAGCTTCAAAAACTGTTCACTTAATGCCTAATATATTCTACGACATGCTATGTGCCATTATAACAAGACAATCAATGTTATTCACTTCACCAATCACTGGCTGTAATGTTGTAGCTGATGCAAATCTAAAAGCCAATTTAGGCTCTTGCATTTATGTAGTTACTGGATTTGTTAATTTGGTCACTGCAGCTCACTGAACAGAATGAGTCCTGGTTAGGATTTATACACAACATGTCCAAGAAGCAAACCCTTCTGATCTAGTTCAACTAAAACAGTAGGTTAACAAGAGGAATAGTTTGATGGAAGATTGCACAGCACTAATTTAATTTTTCATAGAAACTGAAAATGACAGGAGAAAGACAATGCCTACATGAGACAGCCACTCATTTCACATTGTTACAGCATATCCATACATAAAACATGTGGAGAGAATGTACAAAAATGTAGTGTCACGGTTGGGATCAAGGGTTTCAACAAGATTTAATTGTATTGTTCTAAAAATGATCTAACAGTCAAAAAAGGTAGTTTGCATTTTGATCCCATTTGACTGGTATGTATGAAGCAATGCAGTACCTCCTAGGGGCTTGCAAACCACCCAAGCAGTTAACATGCCTCTATAGGGGAGATTTCCGCTAGATACTTTCAGGTATGTGTATGTTATAGAAAACACTCCATGGAATGTTTATAAACTATTAAGTTAAACAGTACTGACAGGATTATTTGTACACATGTATAATTTACAGGTGTGAATAACAAACTTGAGTCCCAGAAAAATCATTTACATTCACAGTTGCAGCCTAGTATTTTCTCCCTGAATTAGTTTTTTACAGTTATGCAGAGCATATGATCAAGTAAATCCCAGGTTCAACACAAGAGCAAATGAATGTGCAAAAGAACACAAAAACAAATAAACAAATTCAAATTTCTTACATTTGATTTCTGACAGTAATCAAAACTCAAATCTTGCAGTTTAGTATAAAGGAGTGATGTAGACTAAGCTACGCTGGCCTATTTTTTTTAATACACTTTTATTAATACACATCTCTAAACATATACTAAATAACTGCATTTTGCCAAAGGCTGTGTCCATTCATACCACGAATGGTAATCATGCTACATTTTTGGAAGCTCTGTATTACAGTACATGCATCTCAATCCTTTCATCTAAAGTCAGTTTTAAGTTTCCATATTCCCTCCTGTCCAGGGAGTCGGTGGAAATCACAGATATTCCTGAGCAGTTCTCTAAACACTGGTGTCTGTGTGGAGGTCAGTCTGGGGGTAAAGTACTCAAGGATCTCCTTAGTGCTGGCCTGACCATCCACTTGGGCCTGGAAGGCCACAAAATTCCTCAAGTCCACAAGCAGTTCATCATGCTCTGTTGCAGGGGCAGCAGACTGACTTTCCCGTTCCTCCTCTTCTTCTACCTCTTCTTGTCCCTGAGGTAAGTTAAGATGATTCCTTGCCTTCATTCTGGCCAGCAGTGAGGATGAGGAGAGGGAGGCAGAAACAGACTCTTCCTCTACACCCTCACCACTGAAGTGGGCAGACATTGCTGGTTTCTTGACGACTGACTTCTTTATAATTGCTGCATCCTATATAAGTGCACAAAGGTTAAATTATGTTGGTCACATTTAAAGCAAAAATCATACTTTTACAACAATTCAACATTTTTGCACAATACTGAAATTTTACCTTGCACTTGTCTGAGGTTTTCTGAGTTGTGCCAGATGTCTGGGTGAGAAGGGAATTTTTCTTCTGTCCAAATCGTTTTCTAAAACAGAAGCAGATTCTGTATCATACATCTTTCTGTCTCTCATTTTGTCTAGAAAGGCTTGTGTTTGTGTAGTTTGCTTACCGGGCGGGTGCTGGTGTAGCTGGTGTGGATCCTCTGGAGAAAGCCACTCTGCAGTTTTGTCTAGACATCTTCAGTGCTCTCAGGGCTTCTTTAGCTACTCTGTTGGCCTCAGCCTCTACCAGGACATAGTCTGGGTTTGATGCCTCCATGATTGTGTCATGTTTCATGACACTGTGGATTCCTGATTTTTTAAATAGTTTAGCAAGAACATAATCATCACTCTTGTGATCATCTTTGTTCTTCTCTTGCTCCTCGTTGTCTTCTTTCTTATATCTTCTCTTCTTCACCAGGTGAGAGATACGACAGCCCTCAAACCGGGCATCCTCGGAGTGCTTGCGCTTTTTATGCTTCTGTTTATGCCCATTTGTGGATAAACTCACTATGTCTCCACCACAGTGCTTTTTCTTTTCCCTGTGTTTCTGAGGAGTGTTTGCACTAAAAAGTTCCTTTTGAGGGCTGTTTGTTAATGAGGTCTTATCAGAGTCAGATGTGGCTTTAACATTTAAAGAGGCACTTTCATTTTTGTTATTGACTGCAAGATCACTGAGAGCAGGAGTGTTTCTGTTTGATGGCTCGGATGAAGCATTTTGGTCTTCTACACACAATGGAAATGCTTGGGTCGCTTGTGGCTTTGATGACGTTGGTCTCGGAAGGTGGTTGAACTGTGAGGAATTAGGTGTTTTGTGTCTCTTTGGAATCTGTACATCAGAACCAGTGCCTAAACAGATAAAGAAAAAATACTAGTTCATGCATACATTGTAGTAGGGTTTGAACTATTTTATTTGTTTATTGTGTAGAGCCTAACTTTCAATAACAAACTCATTACTTTAATTCTTACATTAATACCTGCAAATATTGCACTGGTTTCAGTCCCTTGGGAGCCATCAGGACTGCTAAGTGTGAAAAGCTCATAAATGTCATTGGACTTGAAAAAGCGGCGCTGCTTTGGATCCTTGAGCACTCGATTGGTGAGAAACTGCTTGAAGATTTGTCTGTGGAATTAGAAAGGGAGTATTGTTTTGGTACTCTTGTACAATGCACATTAGGCCCACATTTCAGACTTTTCCATAATAACTTTATCAGTGTTGATTCTGTCCCACACAACAGTTCCCTGCTTAATGGTGTAACTGCTAGAAGACTATATCAGCTCATAAGTAAGCCTGAAATTGGTAAATTAATATGTTAACAATCTATCATTTCACAGTCATTGGGAAATCCCACTGCCTCAATATAAAATCACACAATGGGTAAGGACTGCCTTTAGCGACCAATTTGCAAATTTGTTTTTATATTTAATGACAGTATAACCCATTTCAATTACTGTCAGTTGAGCTCCTGCAGACAATAGCATTATTGAGTGGATTGCTTTGCCTTATTATTACCAACTAAAGCCAAGCAGAAACAATTAGAAATAAGAGAATGTACTTTAAAAGCCTAGGCTCAGAAAAAGTAAATTCACACAAAGTGAACACTTTCCATTACATTCCAGATATAAAACTCCAAAACCTAGATTTCAGACAAACGAACCTGTGGTATATCTTCTCCTCAATGGTTCCGGCAGTCAGTAGCCTGTATACCGTCACCTGTTGCTTCTGTCCTATCCTCCAGGCACGTTCCCGGGCCTACAGTTAAGTACAATCAAGAGTTACATATTTCTCCTTTGGAGTTTTACGCTGTTATCCCCCTCCCTCTTTCCAATTCACATCTATAATCTGAATCTGAACATTCATTGGTCTGTGTGTGAGAAAGTATTACACACTTCCGGCAAGATCCTTGAAGCCAATCAACCACATTTTTCTCCCAGCTGCCCTTATGACCACGCAGACTCATAAGGCAGCTTCTACTGCACTTCTACTGTTAGCATCCAGTCAACAGCCACATCCAAAATC
The DNA here is from genome assembly GCA_037974405.1 of Brachyalestes nurse. Lineage (NCBI taxonomy): Eukaryota > Metazoa > Chordata > Actinopteri > Characiformes > Alestidae > Brachyalestes > Brachyalestes nurse. The sequence goes on from JBBPCY010000150.1 coordinate 16,699,569, forward strand.
AAAGACTTTTGCTTAACTTGACTATGCTTAACTCGATGCTTGTGTCAAACCTGTGTGTCCGTGCTGGGGTTCCAGTCTGGGTCGTAAATGATGACTCTGTTGGCACCCGTCAGATTAACACCTAACCCTCCAACTTTGGTTGTCAGAAGAAAAATGAATATATCCTTGTTCTGAAAAACACCAGGCCAAAGGGATATCAAACCATGGGGGTTTACCATGATAAAATAGTTTAAAAAATGTTCACAATTATAAGACAACACAGGGATTTCAAAATTATGACTACCGGTATACTCTCCCATTCTCAGAACATTCCAGATAACACAAGTACAATACAATAGGCATGAGCAATAAATAATCTTCTCCACCTCATTGTACTGAGCTATGAGAGGCTGCCTGGACGCAATGGTGGTGGTGCCGTCCATTTTGAAGTAGGAGTATCCATTTCCCCTCACAAACACCTCCAGGATCTCCAGCATCTGTGTATGGGGGAGAAATGGTTTCAGACAGAGCATTGAGAACAGGATTAGTGCTAATAGGATTAAGGGAGATTAATATTACATGTACAGAAGTACCAACTGTGTGGGTTTTAGGTTCCCTCTGAAGCCAAATTTCATTTCTATTGAACAAAGACAGCTGGGTCCTGACAGACACCCTACAATGCAATAAGGGCTCATAATGAATTCTATTAGAGGGAAAAATGACATAATATCTTTATTGGTGCTTTAGTGGCTTCTTCTGGAGATACGGCAAGTGCAGCTTATCCATCAATACACAGGGTTTATTCACATTTCTTTACTTAAGGCATGTCCACTGAGGCAAAGGATAAATGGGTGGTCTTAAAGGAATTTGGATGAGAAAAAGCCTAAATTAATCGTTTCAATTTGTGATCTTTTTCATTCAGTGCCTTAATAAATCTAAAATTTCATCAGGACTAACCCACTTTTGAAAGCTTAACACAATGGTGAACTGTGAAAGCATTTACTACGTGAGAGATTTAGCTGAATAATTTCAGATGCTTTTACAGTTGCCTGCCTTTTCTCTTCTGTTGAATCAATGAGTATCTCATGGCTTATTTTTAATTATTATTAAATTACTTGAAAATTATTCATATGGTGATGAAGAACATGATGAAGAAAAATGCATCACATGGTGATGTATTTCTCTGTTCTTTCTTTCAATACACTCTCTACTGTTCCACCCCAATCAGAACACTGACCTGTCTGGACTGTGTGAAAAGCAGGACTCTGTGTCCCTGTTTAAACCACAGCCTGAGCAGAGACTCCACCACTATTAGCTTGCCCGAGCGCTTCCAGTACCCAAAGTGCTCTTCCTCAGTCAGTTCATCTTCAGATACGCCCTTCAGCAACCGCGGCCCACCAGTGAACAGGTCTGGGTGGTTGCAAATCTTCCTTAAGGCTATCAGGCCAGAGAAAACCTGAAAAAAGGAATGTAGGTTTTAGCTCAATATTTAAGGAAATGAAAGAAAATAGAAACATTCTGTCAGCCTCTACACTTGAAAGGCTTAATAAATACGATTGATTTAATAAGGGTCACTGAGCAGAGTAAAGTAAAAAGAAGTCTCTTACTTCAGAGAGTTCAATGGTCCTTGCATTATACATGTGCATTAATGGACTGTTGTGACCACAAAAAGCGTTTGTAAACTGCACTAAAGTGTCATAGCTTTTGCCTCAGCACACATTTGAAGTGCTGTGATAAACAGTTTCTTTGAAAAAACCTTCATGAGCATCTGACAACAAAAACTAAATCATCTATACACTCCATTTGTGTGTGTGTGTGTGTGTGTGTGTTTGTTTGTTTACTGACAGCAATGGGAAGTCCACACTGCTGGAGAGTAAACTGAATAATGAATAAAGCTTTTGCATTCCTGGGAAACAATGAAGCCAATAAACAGCAAATGAATATATCATCTCCACTTGGTAGCACTTCATTTAGCTTATTAGCTTATCACTGACCAACAGACTATCCTCAAGCCATCAATGGTTTTCAGCACTTTATCATCTCGGACCCTGTAGGCTCAATATGAAAACTGGCAGTCTGTATTAATCACTGGCTTACCGACTTCCTGCATTAAGATCTTTCACACTTGCTCATCTTATCCTTCACTTGAGAACATTATAGTATGAAGACAAAAGCTAAATTACCTGCATATCCCCGTTTAGAATCTGATAGACTTCCTTGGAGTCCAGGAAGTCCTGATATACTTTCCGTTGTTCTTCAGTTAATCTGCAAAAAAGCACCTGGGGGAAAACGTATACAATTATATACAGGCAATAATCACGACATGCAGTTATTGCATTTTAAGCCATATGTGCTCATGTCTGAGGACTTTTGTATGTTTATAAATTGGATTGCAGACCTGCTCGTTTTTGTCTGGTAATGAGAGATTAGCCTTTACATCTGCCTTCATTCTCCTCAGCAGGTAGGGGTTGATGCTGTCACGCAGAACACAGGCACACTTATAGGCGGTTTGCACCTGAAGAAACAAAGAAGTAAAAGATATGACAGAGTCAGTAACAAATATTTCAAGATCACGTAAAAGGCAAAAAAGTTTAGAAAACCCACTTTCAAATATAAGTTAAATAACAGTTCAATTTTGATTCCCTTGTCTTTACCTGGAGACAGTGCACAGTAAATATTCAGTACTAAATAACAGCAAAAGAGTACACACTTTATGAAGTGCTAGTAGAGCTGTGTGTCCTGAGGCATGTCAGCAGCAGCCCTCTCTTCTCTTCCTTTCAGCAGATTGACACATTAAAGATTCATAAGAGTGCTGCTGGACTCCAGAGGGGGCCCACACACTTTTATCAATAATGTTCTCCTGATCCAGTGTTAGGCCAAATGCCATTTAGCAGTAATTTAAAGGGATCTGCAGATCAAAAGAAAGCCAGCAGTAGGCCCACAACACTGCAGGGCACACAATAAGCCTGGATTAGAGCCCACTTGAGAAAACAAGAGAGAGCACCACAGAGAGAAGAAGAAGAAGAAACAGAGAGAGGGGAGGACAGTGCGATTAGCTGAATGAAAGCATGAAGTGTGAGAGAGCATATGCTACAGTAATGGAGCTGGTGGAAAATGCTTCAGGCTTCATGTACATCTCTCACTGCTGATTAACTCAAGAGGTATACGAGTCCTGACACGAGGGGACATTTTATCCATAAATATAATTTAATACATTAAAATGCTGAGTGAAGACATATCATTATAGTTGTAGAATTTTTTTTTATTTACATTGAAATCCTTAAATTTTTTTCTCTGCAAAAAGCATATCTAATTAGGAATTTATTCGGTTAAATAAAAAAAAAAAAGTAATTTATATGTGTAAAAAACTTGTGCACAGAACCTGAATAATGACTACCGAGAACAGAGCCTACAGTCCTAAAGTCATGGGCCTGTCTAACCTTTTAATAACATTAATATTTATAATAAAGGTCTTTATTAGTGACAAAGGAAGCTTCAGTGACCCCTCAAAGCAGGACATAAAATTCAAAAGGTTATTCAAGAGCTGTATTATTAAAGAGGTTAATAATGGTACAATGGTACATATTCCATTTATAGCATTTAGGCTGCCTTTGTCTGGAGGCTAAAACTGCAAAGTCTCATACACTTTTGTTAATTAAGCCCCATGACCTTAATTAAGTCATAACATATAGCTGCTATACAATATATAAAAACTACTCATCAGAAGTACTTATCGGTAACTGAATAGAAAGAAGTACTTAATAAATATATTCAGATAACTGAACCCTAGGTTATGTATGACTGGTAATAACCTTCATAAATACTTGCAAATGTATCCTTTTCACAAACCCATGTTTGATGTTACACTGTAAAACTTATGAAAAACATTGATCCGAGTGCTTTAAAAGAATAGTTTTTCCACTAACTGTAGACATAGTCAATAGCCATCAGACATGTTTGGTTCTTCAATTTAGAGCTGGAAGTTCAAGATTGATTTTAACAAACACAAAAACTCATTTTTTTTTCGTAAATACATCCCTAAAACCTTTTTCAAAACTCAAACTGTCTCCAGGTTTTCATTAAGGTGACCTTATTGACAAAGTGTGATTTACTGTGAGCTATACTGCTGTACTGGCAGACTGACTAAATCTGGGGTAAGCAGAAATGTGTGCATTTTTTTTGCTGAACATCCTTTAAAACTCTTACAAATATGTAATTTGCCTTTAATATACATTTACATTACAGGAGTAAGATCATAAAACATCATGAATAGGGATTCAACGGTTGAGTAAGTCTTTTAAAGGAACAGCTCGGCAAAAATCACATTTACGAAATGTTTTTTAAATATAGTCAAATCAAACAAGAGTCCAGATATTGCTTCTTTGTTTTAGCACTGGAGCTTCAAGCCTAATAATAAACAGTATAAGTCAATAATCTGTAAATACGTACCAAAAACTTATTTTAACCCACAATCAGATTTTCATTAAGGTGCTGAAGATTTGCTGATGTGGTTTAGGACATAATAAAGATCCATGACTTACTGTGAGCTATAAAACTGAGCAATATTTCACTGCTACTGACAGCCATTTCAGACAACACCAGGGCTAGAGAAGACTGCTCATGGAGTAGAGTCCTCCATAGTTATAGCAGTCGTTACCACAAAAAACCTCATTCTTAGATCAGCACTACTCCTGAGGTGCTTTGAGAAAACAGATCCTGTTGTCTAAAAGGCTGCCCACAGTGTCTGGCTACATGTTGCTGTTTTGTTAATTTTTTATAGCCCACTGTAAGTCATATGGTGTCCTAAACCACACTGACAAGACTGCATAACCTGAATGTTGAGCTGGACATGGTTTGAGTAGGTTGAGAAAAATTTGGGGATGCATTTCCAGAAATGATTTGGGTGACTTCTCCTTCTTCTTACAGCTCATGTTCTTCTAAAGAAGAAACATTTGTCTGAACATGTCTGACAACTACATCTGGGGTAAGTGGAAAATTGTATAAATGTAATTGTTCTCCAAATCATCCCTTTAATGGATGCCTCAGTAAGTGACAAATGGTGGAGAATCAATGTGATTGTGGATTTTCAGCAAGGTCTTACTTGCACTGGAGAGGCATTAGAATATCCTCCCATGGTGATAGGCACTGAGAATTGCTCCATGAAGACAGGAAGAGTGCCTAGTTTTCCTGGAAACACAAAGTCAAAGAGGGACCACAGCTCCTTCAGGTTATTCTGCATGGGTGAGCCAGAGAGGATGAAACGATGAGGGGTCCGGAACTAGGAGTAAAAAATAAAAGTAACATTAAAGTTCATATGAAATCAGCTGTCTAAAATACTAAGGTAGAAACATGGTAAAAAGCAAATAAAGTGGTAAAGCTACAGTAAAAACTATGCCTCTATTAAGTGGAATATAGAATATCAAGTAAATTATATTTTTGAGGCCTTAAATGGAAAAGCAAATTACAACATGCAGTTAACAATAGTCAGGAATTATTTGACAATCAGAACTCTTTATGATACATTAGGCCTAAGAGCACCATTAGCTTCAGTTTATTCAATACCAAATCGAAGTGATGTGGAATTTCCAATGGATTTTTTAATATAGTGATCTATAATGCTATAGCACACATAAATTAATTAAGAAATGGAGGAAAGAAAGATAAGAGGTCTGAGCAAGCAATGGCCGAGATTCCAGACTACAGCTGAGACTTGCACACCCAGCGAGTTTAGTGTGAATGTCTTCACTGGCGCAAACCATATTCACAATAACAAATAGTTTGCGTCTACAGCTCCATTATCTCATCTGATAACTACAGAAGCTTCTCTGACGTCTCCAGTAATTCTAACCCTCTTTCCAGGTTACAAAAAAAGTCCCTGGTTACCTGCTTGCATGCAACTGTGACTCCAGCATTGGGGTTTCTGATCTTGTGGCCCTCATCCAGGATGACATAGTGCCAGTCATACTTCTGGATGTAATCCTGCATGATGCGTACATACGAGTAAGACGTGATGAGGATACTGTGACTAGCAGCAATCTCTGGAATGAGTTTTTCCTGAAAAACACAACAATGAAATATTCAGGATCATGACCCTAATATAAGTCTTCATCATTGCGGTCACACTGGAAATCCTATGATAGGTCATCTCCACCAGGTCTTCAAAATCGCTACATTAAATGTCCACCTCCATGCTTCACACCAAAAGCCTCAAGTGAATTCCAATTAAAAGCACACCAGCCATGTAACCCCTAGTTTTTCCCCCTTCTTTACTTTGTAGCCAATTAATAAGGTACATCTGGTCTGAGGCAGTGTTAGCGTGAGCGTGAAAACTCTGTCATTAGGCATAAATGCAGCACAAACATAGCCCCCCCCCCGCCAACCCCCCTCAAGCTCCTGAGACCAATCCTCCTCCTAGAGGGCAAAGCGTGGACTGCCAGGCAACAGCCCCCATTAATCACTGTGTCAGGCAGGGAGAGGGGGGTAGCAGAGAGGAGCCCTCATAGTAAACACCTCACAGCAGCCCTACAGCAGCTCCATCTACCTTAGCTTTAATTAATTTAACATTTCCTTGGAGCCAAATCTACTCCACATGAAGATATCTGCTTATGGATGGAAAAAATGTCATGCTGGCATATGTACTGTAAAACAAGGGCTACAACACTTAATGGAAATTTTGTTGTCATGTTAGGCCTCTCCAAAGAAAGTTTTTTTTTTATATAAGTTTCTTAAATAGTGATTCAAACAATAAAATATGTGTATTGAAAATATCCCTAATACATGATCTTTATTGTTTCAACAGGACAGGATATTCAAAATTAATTGCATTGGAATATTACAGAAAGTACATCTATCTGGAAAATTATTTTGAATGTACACATATGATACATAAAAAAAGCACAGGCTTTATAGTAGCATTTCAAATGAATACTTTCTGACTCACTCTTTTGTTGGTGAAGGAGCCTGTTTCATGGAGCACTGCCACCCGGAAAGGAGGCCACCAGGTATGGAACTCCTTCACCCACTGATGCATGACTGTGGCTGGGCAGACGATGACAGTGGGTCCCAACCCAGCATACCTGTACAGATAACGGCAAAGTCCACCGATCGATTTAGCACATCATAGTAAATCATTTTCAGGATAATGAAGAACTTAATTATGTCTGTAGAGAGGTACAAACTGATGTGGCTTGAGATAAGATTGACATAGTGAGTGCCCTAGAGCTGTAAAGCACAAATATGGTCACACACTTACTAACTGACACCATTATATCAAAGGTTTCCCATCATTTAAGTAGAAGTCCAAATGAGATTCTGAATTACAGGTTACTTTGAAGGGCCAAACAACATCATACAAGAAATACCACATTTATGAAAAGAAAAAGAAAAAAGTTCTTCTTTTTCATTCCAAAAACTTGAGTAGTGCAGACCTGTAGATGAGGAAAAGAGAATGTTTAAACTAAATGAGGAGGTTGTGAACTTTGAGCTGATGCTAGTCCAGCGTAATGCTCCCCCTGCGTGTTCACCAATAGAGATGAATCGACAAAATGCACTAAATGGCTCTAGGAGCATTATAGCATGATATGATATTCCGGACCGTGGCAGCCATTGATATTGAGCCGTAATTGAGTTTGCAAACAATCAATTTGCGGATGGACGACGCCAGACATAGTAGTATTGACCAGCCAGGAGGCCCCCACCCTAAGCAGACACGGCACTGAAAAACAAAAAGGCACTGCCTTAAACGTATTTAATTATGTGTTTCATGTTTAATTTCCCTCCCTCCCCCTCCCCTTCAGTTACTCTCATTTCACGTCCTTGTTCTTCCTTTGATGTCGCCACTAAGAGAATTAGAGGGATATCATAATTGAAACGTCTTTAATAATTCACGCCAAACCTCTCTCCACCAGCAATCCAGCTGCTGAAATATTCATTGCAATCAAGACTTTCAGTCTGGAGGGGTGGGGTGGGAGTGGGCGTGGCAATAGATTGTGTGTGAATGCGCTATAAAAACAAAATATGTGAGGACATAAAGGGCTGATTTCCAGAATTGGGAGACAAAAGAGAGAATGAAAAAAAAGAAAATGACATAGCAAACAGATTTACAATAGTCTTGTATCAGTGTGTGATATACACTTTCCAGGACAGTGGATGTATGAGGGGCAGTAAAGGGGTATGGACATGTGGGGTCTCTTGCCTGTAATTGGAGCCACGTGTCCTCAGCTTGCTGTAGCTCAGGCCTGCCAGGAAGGCAATTACCTGGATGGTCTTGCCAAGGCCCATCTCATCTCCCAGAATGCCTCCTGCCTGCTGGCAGTGCAGTTCCCACATCCACCTGACACCTGTCTGCTGATACCTGGACAACAAAAGCAAGCATGTAGAACAAAATGCCAGCCCAGCACAACACAAACACCACACCTGATCAATTAATCATAGGGCCATTATCTCTATTGATTCTAAATAAATGGCCTGTAAGTGTTGCTCGATTGATGTGTTGTAAAACGTAGCAGCGGCACAATAGCAGCAGCTTCCTGTCGTAAGCCTAGAGCTCTGAACATGCAGAACAGTAAACCCATCCATCAGTGCAGCTTTCCACTTTCTGTTTCAAATCCTTTTATTTAAGTCATCATTGCCCTAAATGCATATGTAATTTGAACAAAATGAGAAATTTTTGAATAATATCCACACATCAACATCAGTATTTATGTATAAATATGTATTCTATTACTAGTTTTTTCACTACAACTACTTCAGCTCAATACTGCACTGCACTGCACATACAACTACACTTAATACCACACACAGTTCTTTGTCTTTATACCATCTTTTATATTTATATCTCCTATTATTTTTCTATTTCCATATGCGAAAATTCAGCTTCTTATTAAAACTGTTCATGTCACTTGACAGTCTTAAAAGGTACTTCGCTGTGCGATGTAATGTATATGGTTGTGCCCGTGACCAGTAAAATCTGATGGTTCATTTAAGTGTAAATCCCATATTCTCACTTGAAGAGTTTCTTCCAGAGAAAGCCTGGCATCTTAAAACCTTCATCAAACTCAGCGTCGCTCTCCTCAGACTCGTCCTCTCCTGCTTGTCTTTTCCGCTCTTTCTCCTGGAGTCTCTGTCTCTTCCACTTCCTGCAGGATGACAGTCACTACATTACTGAAAATGTTTCCCCTGCTGATTTCACACAAAGTCTGATCTAGTTTTCGATTAGCCAAACGGAGGCTCAGGCAACTGAAACTATTCCACTGCTGACATTCTTAATTTCACTCAGCAAGCATTGTTTAAAGAACCACCCTTGGGAAGAGTTCCTTCAGAGTGTGGAGCACTGTATGGTCAGGTAGTCTCAGTCCCTGGCCTCGAGTTTTAATTTCCTAGTCTGAGAGAGAGACAGAGAGAGACCACAGCTCTGCCTTAGTTAGCTCCCTCGCCATCATTCTTGCAGGGCAGCTTTAATTGAACCACTTCTGGCTGCAGGGATACGGCAGTTAGTGGCAGTGTCATCACGGAAGCAAATTAAGATTGATACTGACAATTAGGAGTTTGAGCTCCCCAAGAAAGGTGTGGAGAGAAGAGTGGAAGGAAAAAAAAATCCATCTTCATTTGGGCCTGGCCCTGTCACTCCACAATGAAACTGTTCCCTTTATCTGGGGCTTCCGAGACTGCACTTGTAATTAAGTCAAGACTAAGCATTGGTTCAGTTAATTACGTTTTTTTTTTTTTTTGCATTCTCCCCGCACCTCCTCCACTCCACACTGCACAGCCCTACCAGCCGCATCCAGAAATGTGTGGCTCCATTCACGTCCAAATCACAGTGCAGAAAGTGTGGAGAAAGAGAATGTGCCAACTCAATTTTCTTACTATAAATACAGATTCTCAATCTTGTTAGGTTTGGTACCATCTACTTTCACATTAGCATTGTGGAATAAATAGACGCATATTATAATGAGAAAAAAAACTATGAATAGACAGAGAATTTGCTTAGTCAAAGAACATCTGCCAGTCTCTTCAATGGATTATCTACTCTAGCACACATATGCAAAAGATGGTTATACGAATCATTTAATCATTTGAATTTGTGTATGACAAAGGCATTTCTAACATTTCAATCATTAATATAAATATTGCCCAAGGATTTCCTGTTAATCTTACCTAATCCTTTGCCTGTAGTATTCAATATCACCATCATCTTTGTGTTTCTTCATCTTGCCCTTTCTCCCAGAATCCTCATCCTCATCCGAGCTGCTGGGACAGTATTCGTCACTCTCATCCTCTTTCCTGGGCTTTCTGGGCTTGGCTTCCTTCTTCTTTCTATAGGGCTTAAGTTCATATTCCTCATTTTCATCAACCCAGAACTCATCATCTGGTTCTGGTTCGTCAGGGTCTATCAGCTCATCACTAGGCACATACTCCGAACCCTCGCTGTCTGAGTCTCCTTCCCTATTTCTCTTCCTCTTGGTCTGGGGAAACTCTTTCTCCACCTTAGGCCTGGCTTTGGGGTGAGCCTTCAGGGCAGTCCTCTGAAGCTTCCGCATGCGCTTCTGCAGTTTCTTTTCTTCCTTAGAGACAGCTCCGTTCTTAGGAGACTTTTCCGACGGAGTCCTGGTTGCCTTTTTCTTCAAAGGAAGCTTCCTCCTACTCTCTGCCATCACAGCTTGGTCAGCGAGGTATTTGTCAAAGCCTGAATTTTCACAGAGCATCACTCTGCGTGGCTCTTTCTTCTCTTCCTTTTGAGGTATTCTTGTGCCAAAAGGTGTCATTTGACCTGTGCGGATGAGCTCTTCCCACTCTGTCTCCTGAGCTGGCATGAGCATACTGCCCAGTGTTGATGGTCCCGGCTCTGACAAACACAGACAAACCGCACAGGTCCATAGTTAGTAAAACTCTTATTGTGGAACCATCAAAGCTTTGCTCACATTACTCGTTTCTATATATCTCATGATACTGTGATATGTTCAGAACATATACTGATATTGAATACTATCAAGGGGAAGGGGCTTATTCTCCACATGTACACATGCTCAAATCACTGAACTTTTTCTTTTTATCACCAATTCTGGGGATTGTGGATTTGAGGTATTTTTTATTTTTAACTTTAGAACTCAAAAGGCCAAATCAAACATCAAACAAGAAAGTGCTGTCATATTGATTAGCCAAACAAGTACTGAACGTAACTACAGATATTGAGCTACCTTGAGGAGAGGTCTGGAAACTGTTACGCTAACACACGGAAAGAAATTAAAATTCATGTTTTGTCACTGTCCAAATACAACCCATAGATTTCAATTTTTGGCTTCTTTAATTTTCCACATATTTGGAAAATACCACCTGCCATTTTCCATGCATCAAAAATTTCATACTGAATGGACCAATAGAAATGCTCCAGAATTATTCATTCATACTGCAAATTGTTCCATTAACATCGAAAGTTAGGTCTTTTTTCTGTAAAGTCAATTTTTTGAGAAATATGACTGTGATCATATATTTTACTGCATTATTACTATTCATCATTACTACATTACTACTGTGCTTTTGGAGAACTGTGCGCCCAGGCTGACACTGTGAGATTACAATAATTTCTAACTAGAATTATAAAAACACCTTTTCAGTGTTCAGTTCATTTCAAAGAATCTAAATGTCCTGGTTGCACACAGGCCATTTCACAGGACTTCCTACATTCCCAGGTGTAAGTACTAAAACCTTCAGCTCTACGACTTAATACCTACCAATAAAATGTGTTTTTTTTTCCCCGTGAGAAATTCATTTAAAATTCACTCATGCAGACATTGCCTGATATTTAAGTCATTGGCAGCAGAAATAAGTATCATTAAAAAGACCTATGGCCAGCTGTATCTGTGAAACTGTATTTCAATCTTACCTTCATCCTCAGTCAATACCTCCAGCTCAGGCTGGATATCCTCTACCCCAAGAATGGCTTGTAAGCGCCTCTGCTTGGCTCTGATCTTTTTTAACTGCTTCTCCTGTAAATGATAAGAGGTTTCTAAGCTTACCAATTTGCTGATACAGGAGAAGCCCCCAAATGTCTTGTGTTGTATTGTTATCATGGGAGCTATGATGTCCCGGCAGCATTATAGATGGTACATAGTTACACTTAATAGAAAATGTCAACAGTTTTAAAACTGATTACTTTACCCAAGTATTTCAAGAACAATGGGAAGATGGCAGTGTCTTAAAAAATGTTTGATGGCTCACTTTGTTTTCCTTTTGCCTTTTGACAGACTCGAATTTCCGACTGATGTCCTTGCTTGTGGGAGCATAAGGACTAAGCTGCTCTAGTATTTTGTTGATCTGCCTTAGAGCAGTTGTGCATGACCTAAGATACAACATAAAACAATGAGTTGTTCAGTATGTGCATCTTGACATCCTTTTCAGCTGAACTTTGACCACTGAAAATCACTGGGGTCATTAGAAGGAGGGAGCTCCCCACCATACCTGACATCATCCAGGACCGACTCATATTCTTTCTCTGCCTCAGCCTTAGCTGCAGCCTGGTTGGCCTCATGGATGGCTCTGTCCACCTGCTGTAAGACCCCCTGTTCCAGCACATCTTGGTCATACACATCCACTCCCAAGCCCTGCAGTTCAGCAGCCTGGGCACTCTGAGCCACTGCCTGGATCTCCTGACGGTTGATCTGGAGAAGAAGCTGAGATTTCCTCGAGGTCTCTGACCCAACTGTATCAGGACAGGCTGCAGCTGGCTCTTCACGGCTTTTCCCAGGGATGGACAGCCCAGTGGTCCCCCTATTGATCCCATTATCCTCTTGTTCTCCTGGTGTTAGAGCACTCACAGGACTTGACAGTCCAGATGAGTCTTGGTCCTCGTTATTTTCAACAGGCATTTTAATACAGCTGCAAGCTAGGATGACATCAGAACGTGAAAGATTCATTTTCCAACCATTACTGAAGATGATACAAAGCATCCAACATCAGTAACAAATGACTTACGCCTGGTGTATTCTATTACACAAACATATACATAAAACTAGGTGGGCTACCATGCTAAACAGTGAATGTAGCATTTAAATTAACTGTCTAATTAGCCTGTAAAGTGACAAGAAATCTATTTAACCCCAAACTGTGAAAAAACAGCTGTTGTTGTTAGCAAGCTAAGCTAATTCAGATTTATTTGCTCAAAACATCCTCATTCTGTCTATATTCACCCTTGTAACGATACAACTAGATCCAGACAAAAACAAACCTTTCAAACGGTCTTAATTTGATCAATAATTTATTCGTTTTGTATCGAAATCCATGTATTCTCTCTGCTCCTGGCAGTGTACTACTCACACACAACACCGTCTAACAGTTACACAATACGGTCCACGCAGGAAGAGATGACATAAAAGTCTCATCCACCGACCTTCAAAATAAAAGTGTGAGCTCGATTTAATGCATTTCTGAAAACATCAGAGGAGTAAACACACCAGACCCAAATTTCTATTGTAACAGTTGAAATAAATTTCCTTCCCTGTTTGCTTTCCTTAATTTCCCCTGAGCTGGAAGACATGAAAGAGCTGGATGGTGCAACGAAAGTGAGGAGTTTTTATTTTTATATTTATTTTTTTTTCCAGATAAATGCACTTTTTTTCCCAAGACACAAAAGCAAAGCATACTTCAGTGGCATACCTTCTTATTTTGAACCACTTTACACGGGTTTCTAAAAAAAATATTTATTTAATGACAACTAACCTTGTGAGTGTTCTTGTGAGTGTTCTTGCGTGGTTTTGCCTTATTTAATGTTATACATTATTCTGCTCTCTGAAGCTAAGGGAAAAGATCATTTGAGAGATTAGAAACACATTTTTATCATTTTATCCATAAAATGATCCCACCCCCATTCATGAAGGGCTTGCTCGTGGGCGCCCTCTAGCGTTTTGCTGCTTTTTCTGTAGACGTGGCCAGACTCCTAAAACTATACAATATGGACAAAAATATTGGGACAAACCTCTTAATTATTGAATTCAGGTGCCCCCCCCTACTTCAGTGAAGGGAGTCGCAACGCTTCAGCGGACAAAGACATTTTCTTTGTGGACAGTTTGGGGGGAAGAACCTTTTCTATTCCAGCTTGACTTTACTACAATGCACAATGAAAGGTCCATTAAGACACGGCTGAATGAGTTCGGTGTGGAAGAACTTGACTGGCCCGCACAAAGCCCTGACCTAAACTCCACCAACACCTTCGGGTGAACTGGAACAGAGATTGTGAGTCAGGCCTTTTCGTCAAACGTCAGTGCCTGACCTCATAAATGCTCTATAGAATTAATGAATGGGCACAGCTTCCCACAGAAAGGCCTTCAAAGAAGAGGGGAAGGTGTTAAACTAATATATAGTGCAATGCCATTGAAGTCCCTGGTGGTGTAATGGTCAGGCGTCACAATACTTTTGTCCATTTAGTGTAGCTCTACCAAAACTGACCAGGCAACGCTCGTAAAATATAAAGACTATTTTTGTTATTAATTAACAGGAAAAAACACAGTCAATAGCCACGTTCTGCATCACAATCTAAAATCTAATTCCTACTGGTCTCTATCACCAAAATTGCACGGTTCATTTTATTTTATGTGATTTTTGTCACTTTATTTTTCTTCCATCATCCAGTTTCTTGCTCGACCACAAGAGGGCGCCTGAGACCTTTAGATTGGGAAAAAGTGGACTTGTTTGATCTGATTCAGTTGGTACACTATATAAAAATAAATAGACTTTAATATGGAGTTGTTCCCACCTTTCCAGCTATAACAGCTTCCACTCTTCTTGGAAGGGTTTCCATAAGATTTGGAGAGGTTTTGTGGTAATTTATGCCCGTTTATTCGGTACAGCATTTATGGAGTAGTCACTGATGTTGGACGTAAACACCTGGCTCGCAATTTCTGTTCCAGTTCATCCCAAAGGTGTTGGATGGGTTTGAGGTAAAGGCTATGTGTGGGCCAGTCAAGTTCTTACACCTCAAGCTCATCCAACCATGTCTTTATGGAGCTTGCTTTGTGCACTGGGGCACAGTCATGCTGGAATAGAAAAGGTTCTTCCCCAAACTTTGTCCACAAAGTTGGAAGCATGCCGTTGCCCAAAATGTCTTGGTATGATGAAAAATTAAGATTGCCCTTCACTGGAAATATGGGGCCTATCCTAAACCCTGGATAACAGGTGTGTCCCAATTCTTTTGTCCGTACAGTGTATTAATTTGCTAAACTCTAATTATAAGAAAACCAAGAGATGAAGAGATGAAAAGTAAGTGAAAATATTTCCACCTGTCGGCTAACTTATCTCAACGCTGGAGAAAGGAGAACATACTGGCTTCTTGTCTGGCCTGGATTTAACCGACTGGTTTTTTAAAATAGGCACAGGTTATTTTTACATGTGTGGTGAGCTTACATGAAAGCAATTCCATATAGAGCAAATCTTGTTAAATAAGAAAATAAAACTAACACAGACATGAATGTAATGTTTTTAGTATACTCTAGATGGAGTAAGTATACTGCCTTGAGATCCTCATTATGCTCCATAAGCAAACTATGTTCAGAGGCTCATTTTAACTGATGTTTCATACAAAAATATCTATTCTTCTCAACAGATTTATTCCATTACATGCTCAGTTGCCACTTTAGGTCTAATTATTCATGTTTCCATGTCATTAGAAGAGCAATAGCAGTTTATTTAGCATGAAATGCCACTGTAAATGATTAATTGTAACTACTGAATCGTGCACACTAACACCTTGACATCCAGGCCAAAGAGTGTAAAGGAGACAAACTGAAGACTGCAGCCCCACAGGCTTTTCTTTTCTTATTCTGGTGTGTATCTGTTTACATCAGCCTACCTTCTCAGGGTTCATGTCTGCTGAACTGAGAAAACCCCCAGCCTGCACGCTGCAGATTGCCACCAGAAATAGCCATTATCTTTGATTCACAGCTGGATGGTTAGTGTCGCATCAAGAAGGAATTCACAAAGCTTTGATGCTTAAATGTAATGTGGCAGTTTCCTAGGCCTTGGGATTCCTGCCAGATTTTAATAGACCTATTAGGTACTTCTGTAACGTTTCCTTACAAAAGCGTAGCGGAAATCTAATGGCTTTGTGGAACTACACTGGCAAGGGATTAGAGTTCTACTGAGTGATATTTCCATCCTTTCATTTAACTTATTTTGAACCTTATGGTTATGACAAGTTTTCCCTTGAGCAGTTTTACAAAATCTATTTCATATGACTTGTATGTCAGAAGAAATCGTTTAAGTATCTAGAGAAAGTGGCCTTTTAGGACATTGGCAAGAATCAGTCTCAGCAGGATAAATTTGCTTTACCACTGACATCTTGTCATCATCTTAACAGTCCCTATGGAACGTGCGTCTCCGGCGTTAAAGGATTTGCTTCTTCTAGGGGTGTCCCAGTTTCTTCCATGTAAGTAAATCTGTAAATCTGACTTGGCCAAATTGTTCCCATTGTATAGGTCTTCCTCATGGGCCTCTTCTGTCCCGAGGACTTGTATTACAATACACACATGGAGCTTTCAAATAACATTTGGCTTGGGGTAGATGTATTGAAAGGTCCATAATGGACATTAATCTAGACATTGTGTGTATCTATACAATTCTGGATTGCTCCTGGTTTTTACATTTGTCACACGATCTGTATACTCTGTTCACAGAAACGCCTGGAAGCTGTTATGTGTTCAGTGGATCCTCTTTGGTGTGAGAATCTTAGGTTAGCTTGCCTTAAAAGGTAAGCTCACTGATGATACTATTAATTAAACTGTCATCCCTTTCCCTCCACTCTGTAGTTCTAACCCCTGACATCAAGTCATATTGAGGATTAGATTACTTCATGGTGGGGCTTCAGACTCTGACTAATTCATCAGTGGCTCACTGTGAGTATTGGAGACCCTATAAATGGCTGCAAATCTTATTTTCATTTGACCCTTTTGAAGGCAGTGTTTAAAACATAAAACAATGGCAACTCCGATGTTAGAACTTTGTCTTTCTTTCCTTTGGTTTTTTTTTTTTTTGCTTGCCTGCATTGGTTAACCTAATTCTCTTCTCTGTTCTAAAAGTAGAAGCGAGGCTGGCCAAATAAACACACAATCCCTTTGACTTTATTTATTCTGTACTTTAAAATAAACATAAGCCTTAATTAAAGTTCTATCCATGTTTCACTTCTGCATCCAAAAGTGAAGCAGCATCTTATCCAAGTCTGTTGACTTTGAAAATACATAAAACCATGATAGAGAAAAATCTTTCAGCAGCTTGTTTCCTTTGTACAAATCTCGTTTTCAGATGCAAAGCCATATCGCTTTATATATTTATAGAACTTCACTGTGTATATATAGTATATATTTAGTCATGTGTTTTGGGAAGTGATAACAGGAGAGCAGCAGGGTGGGTCTGGGGTCGCTGCTGCGAATTGTAAACATCCTTGCACTTTTACTGCCGCCTTGGCATCTTGGCCACATGTTTTATGCAACTTGTTTCATACTGTTTCACATCGTCCTTCCTGTGATTCCTTCGAATGCTCATGAGCAGCCAGAGTATTTATCTTGCATATACAGTGTGTGTTCATGACTGAAGATAAGAGAGAAATGCTTACGATAGTTGAAATGGTGGTAAGTGCAAGTCAAAGCAGGCCTCCTTCATTTCTCAAGTGATGCAGGTCGGTGAAAGGTAATGTCAGGAAATAAATGGCTTACAAGCATAAACAATGGGGCCGGCAGTGAATTGTCATCAGAAATGCTCTTAATGTCACTTGGAATAAAATGCTTGTGTATCCTGTGCAATGACAAATCGTAATATATTTACTATTAAAACTACATGAACTATATTGAAACTGCATTTGTTTTGCACTTTTAATATGAAAGAGTTTAATCGGGTAGGCAAACACTTTTTAATTATTTCCTTAATTTTAAAACATTTTATTACTCGGTTATATGCAGTTGGTGGAACGCAAGTGATTGAACATATTTAATGAAATTAGTTAAGTAATGTAAGGTAACTCATCCTCTACAGGAAACAAAAATAAATAAAGCATTTCTATGCAAGTTGCAGAGCACAAATTCAATTGTTGAGTTTAGCAATTTGAGAAAAATTAAAGCATAAGTGCTATAACTTTCTTTCCATAATGTTAAGCAAATAAACTGAACTGAACAGTTATTAGCATCTTTACATCGCCCTTCAGGGGGTATAGTCATCCACAGGAATGACAGAAATGACTTTTTTCCGTAAGAGCATAAGTCTTTTCCATACACTACACCCCTTGTTTTCTGAACAGGGTGCAGTAGAAAGCAGACAGCCAGAACAGAATCATTCACATACTTTGGCAATAAAAACAGTCTGTTTTCTAATTCTAATGATGAAAAAAATGGCCACGCAAAATGAATTATGACTGGTTTTGGTCCATAAAACCACACAAAAGTGGAATAGAAAATATAAAATGCAAGAAAAATATAGCATGTGGGCCTTTTTAGATATTTATAGATTAATATTGCTCAGCTGTGACACATTGTTAAAGTTTGAGATGCTGCCAGTGTCCACTCTGCCATTACCTCTGTCAGCTACACCTGCCAACACCTCATTAGAAACTTACATTCCCATACTTTGTTTTTCATTTTAGTTGTGTCCTCTGGCCATGCTGTTCGGAGACTGGTGACCAGCACGGAATGGAGAGGTCATCATAACCACGTCGTAATGTAAATAACATGCTGGGAGGTTTAGAGCCCCAAAGGCGGCTTCACACACCGCGGTAAGGAACTTATCTTGGTTTTGTGGGTCTGCTGTATCAATTACAGGTAATAAGTTGTGAAATGACAGCTGGAACTCTGTCATTACCCAAGGGAGATTCATAAAGTGGTGTGTGTATACTGTGATGATGTGGATTCACAGCTGTCCAAAAGTGCGGTTTTATAGAAATAGTGTTTGAGAGGAAGGAAACGAGAGTCACATGTTTATATGTGAGAAGCTGAAGATGTTTGCTTCTTAAACAAACTGCTGAAACATATGCCTTATGAATTTTAACTCATACAGATGGAGTGTAATGAGATATCAAAGTGTATCTTTATACTCTAAAGAGTCATGGGTTTAATGTAATACTACAGCCATTTACAGGAGAGAATTCATAGACGACTCCCTGATAATGATACTCATATGTAGCCAATACATTTAATATATCACTTGCCAGGGCATTCTTGTTTTATCTAGTATGTTATAAAAAAGAAGTTACTCTCAGAGTCCAGAGCAGAGGGGGGTGAAAACATTATAGCAGCTGCAAATGGGGACCAACTCCATATGAAAGACTATTTATCAGAATGCAAATAAATTGTCTGAAAAAAATAATTATCTGCTAATAATATAAAACATTTTTGCACATATTTTATGCAGTGGTTGATTAGTGTAGTGGATAACATCGCTGCCTTCCAAGCAGGAGAGTGGAGTTTGGTTCCTAACTTGGACAGCTCACCACACTAACCAGTGTGAAACCTTGGGCAAGACTCCTAACATTACATTCACCTACACATTCACAAAAACTGTTAAGTCACTTTGGATAAAATACTGTAAATGTAAAAAGTGTTTGAATTAAGTAAAACGTAAAGATACCTTTGCTTGAAACCAATAACACTTTATAGACATTTCTAAAAAATAGGTTGGGTAATCTCAACATTATTACCACAATCTTCTATTGAAAAACAGTTACATTACGAGCATATTTTTTTTACAATGGTGCTGGACAGCAGTTAAATATTTTCTATAAGTCTTCAGCATGTCTGTCATTAATAAAAGACTTTTTCTTTTAGAACTAGGTTAGATTTGATGCAGAAATGATTATTCATTCAGTGTGATCTTTGTAAAGTTAATTCTTCCCTCAATCCTTTCCTTTAGTATGGAACTGTAATATGTTATCCCAAATGCATGCATGGCTCTGATGTTCTAACAGCTAAAATAAGGCTGTAATAACAAGACTTTGCCTCCAAATGCATCTACTAGTGATTCAGGTGAACAGTTAACCATGACTTGACTTGGCTTGTTCTGTTGCAACTTATTTGGCTTGGAACAATCTCCTTCATTGCCTACTCAGTGTTTACTTAAATATGCATCTGAAAGCCATTTGGGAAGCCAGAGGAAGGTGCAGTAGATCCTTTTCTAAACTGACACCTCCATCAGTAGCTTTGGGGATGTGGAAGCTGTTGTTTTTTGCACCTGTGTAGCAGCTACGGAGCTCTCCCAGGAGACTCACATCACTTTACCGAAACCACCTGGTGTTCAGATGGCTTGACTTGAACAGTATATGTACAGTCCACCCACGCTCAGGTTACTGGAATGGCTCCAACAATTGTCTTCACCTCAGCAGGTTTGAAGTACCGTACATGACCACCAAAGCCGTGTAACGACTCTCAAACCATAGCTATGTTCATGTTACATTAAGCCTCATCGCCCAGTGGAGAACCTATGGTACATGGAACATGAGAGAAAGCAGCTGTAGTCTAAATAATGATTAACCAGATGACTAGACATCTGGCACTTGTGGTGGAAGCATGTGTGTATGTATGTGTATGTGTGTGTGCTGAGACATGCTCCGTCTGTGCATCCATGGCATGGGGGAGCCCATTCCCTGGCTAGGGCATGAGGGTTAGAGTTACCCATTTGGAGGAGCTGGTTGCTGGGAGATTAATAACCAAAGAAATGAGCGAACAACCATAACACAACATGTCTAGATCTGCCATCTGAAGTCTGTCTGATACTTCGCAGGCTGCATGCTCCAGCTCTTATGAAAATAGAAAGCTCTTTGTTCCCTCTGAAGGCTGTGATTTGGGATGGCAAGTCCATCAGAGTCCTTACTTAGGAGAATTGACCCTCAGCAAAGAGATAGGGTATGCTTTTCTTTCTTAGATTTCTGTCTTTTTTGACCAGTGTCATGCCTCATTTGAACTTGAGCAACATCCAAGAAGGTCAAATGCAGAAACGTGTAGTAAAAAAACAGCTTCTTAGCTTTATAGACATAAGAAAAGCTGTCATATAAATCCTAATATTTGAAGTGTAGACCGAGTTGGTATTTAATGTTTTCCCAGTTAGGTTTTGGTGGATCCTTCAGTGTAAGAACATGAGGAACTTATCACCCTGGCTTAGTGCAAGTGTTTGGAGACGCTGGAATTGCCGCCTCAGCCTCCTCATAAAACAAATCAAAATGATTTAGATAATTTTATAGCCTTTAGACAGTCCCTGTGTTGGCTCAGGCTGCTCCTTCTGTAGGAAGCCTGGCTCTACTTATTGTTTTTCTCCCTCGTGACACCTCCCCTTTATGTTCTCATCTGCCTTTATGAGAGAGAATTCAGTCTCAGCATTATTAAATAACCATCTTACATCCCTGTGTCCCCAGGCCATTTTGTACCGCATTTAATTTTCTGCTGGAGTGCCAAAAGACAGATATTAATCATGAATAATCTTTGTGCATTTGCCATTTACAGGAAAATGAGATTTGGGTTTATCCATGTTTTAACTTGAGTTAATATAGCAGATTATTAGTCTTCTGTAGAGACATCCTCTCTAAATATGACAATCAAAGCCCAGTCTATCCATAGCAACATATTATTCCCCATGGGTCAATTTGTTTCTAGTAGACCCTGTTACTCCTAATGCAGAGATGATCAATTGTTCACAAACTGGCCAAATTCCTAGAGATGAAAAATAATCACAGCACAGGACTGGTCCATTGTTTTTCTATGCCAAAAAAGTTGTTTCCATCAAAAACAAAAATAATAATCTGTTCTAGTTTACAAGGATATCCGCGTGCTTTATTAAATAAACAGGAATGCTTAGAATTACTCTGCAAGTTTAGAAAAACATTTACTCGTTTCATTTCTTAGAAGATCTCAATAAACGTCCCCTTGCTAGTGGAAAAAAGCAGTATACTTTAAAATGATTTCTGCTTGCATACATTGGTACAAGCTGAAGTAAATACGTAAAGGTCTCTAGATGTGTTATTGTGAAAGTGAACTAGATTTAAAATGTTGTCTTGGTGATGAAGTTGCATAAATGGATGATACAGAATGGAGGGTATTTCTAGCAGTCTTAGAGTGTGTATAAAATACCTTCCCCAGCTTCTTCCTCTTTAATTAATGCTGCTTGACTGCAAAAGCTACCACTGCCCCCTTAATAACAGGTATATAGGAATGCAAGATCTTTCATTCTGTGGAACTACAGCCACTGGTGAGCTTTCATTAGATTTCTTAGCCACTGGAACGAAATGGAACGTTAAAAACATGCTGTTTAAGAGATTTATTGAAATTTCAGTAAAACCAGGAGCCCAAAATAAAGGATTCTATTATATGTTCAGACTGATTCTGCAGTTCTGATTCTGCTCCTATGCATACATACTTAAATAACTCCTCACTGGAGTACTACAGTTAAAATGACTGGTTATTTGAGTGCCTGTTGATTTAAAAATTAAAGAGTTTACTAACAGGTTTTGTAATCTGTAATCAGTTGGAGACCCCCAATCCAGCAAGTTGTATGTGAAGCATAGTCCCTATTTAGCCTTATAATATGCCTTAGCTTTATTTAAGGACTGTTAAAAGTCACATTTTTCAACAGTACACATCCCTCCATCTCTACTTTTATGTTTTTTGTTTATCTTGTCCCAAAGCATTGTTCCTACATATTTTTGAATGTCTGTTAATCTCTAAATAACAGAATAATCAAAAGTATCTAAGCAAACATATCCACAGCCTGAGAAGAGCATTGTTTCACTGACTCAATTACCATTTTAACCGGTTTTACCTGATTTTACTTTATGTAGCTATTTAGGCAAACAAAAATTATTTTATGGTCAGACTGTCCTTTTAACCCTGCTAAGTGGCCATAGCAGTCTGCTACTTAAACCTGAGCAAAGTTTTCCTCAGGTTGATCTACAAGTCCTCACATCTGCATCCAGAAAAGATAACTGCTCAACTCCTGGATTTCTCCATGGAGGGCAAATCTCTGCAGAGAACAGCTCAGCATCTGATACTTGATCTCACTGGAAAAGTCAGTGTAGTATTTCCGATCCCAAAAAAATGCAGCCGTCTGCCGTCTGTTTCAGTAAATCTTTGATTCGATACAGTCAACTGATGTATTTCATCCAGCTGTTTCTCAGAGAAGGACATATAAGGTCTTAGCAACCCATTGTAAAGGACAACACATGTACGAGTGCAATAATATCTAAGTGCTGAATGTTTTAGACATCATATTCAAATGTGTTCAGTGTATTTCAATACATGTCTATTGTTATCGCTTCATTATTAGTTTAGTAAGAGCCACTAAAACAATAAAGCAAACAGACAGTCTAGACACCATTGACTGGTTCTACATAGGTGATGCTATAAATGATGCTTGAGGATGTTTTAATACTTTGTTGGTTCTTGAAGGGAATCAATGGAGGCTAAAGGCTGCGTGTAAAAAATCTAACTTTAGAGGACACTCAGATAATGAAAACTCTGAAAGACTCTTTTACGGAAAACGCACATTACATTTACTTAACCTGAAAGAGACTCTCGGTAAAATGAGGAGATCATTGCTCTTTCCATTAGCAGAAATATGTAGGTTGATACAGCCTGAAAAAAACAGTCTAGAGAGAGTACAGTTAATGCTATGTGATGGCGTCCCAAAGTAATTACAGTTGTTACCATTACATTTATGAGGGTTGTTAGCATTTTACAGTATGAAGAGTGGACCTGCATTGCAGGGCAGATTAAAGTGCTCATGCTTTACAGGAGAGAAAGTGCTCTTGGTTCATGGCCAGCAGCCTACCACTCTATTATCACTAATGAGACATGTGTGTGGCATTGTCCTTTTACGAGTAAGGTGACTGAATCAGCAAGAAAAAAACCATGATGTCTCCATAAACATCCCACCCTAGCATGCTCAGGGTGCAGGAAATGGGGTTGTGTGAGGTTCAGCAGGCCAAGCTGGAATGCTGGGTGAGCTTGGGGCTAGTGCTCATGCTTTCACATCCTTTTTTGCTGAAGACTGATTGTGCTGTTTGGGAAAACAACAACTGTTGCAGCATCTTCTGAGTTTATCAAAGGGTCAGTGCACTCGCCCCAGGCTTTGTTTCCGTGACATTTATTCACAAAAGACAGTTCGCCTTCACAGCAGTGATAGTTCATTTGACACTGTTGCTGACTCTTTTATTTATTTTGGTTCTAACTAAGGTTCGCTTATAGTGTTCCTTAATTTCTTCATTCTCCATCTTCCAGCCATCCTGTATATTATTTACCGAGTCTTTCGCCCACAAGCACATACAGTGGTACGTTTGAAAGTTTGTGAACCCTTTTTATGTTTCTGCATAAATATGACCTAAACCATCATACCTTTAGAAGTGCTAAACTGAGAAATAATGTGGCTCTGATGAAGTAAAAATGAAATATTGTGATGTCCTGACATTTTTCTTTAGAATTTGCTAGAACATTTCAGAATTCATGTTTGAAACAGTGATGACAAACACTCCTAGTACAGATGCAGCAAATTAGCCCCAAACCATGATACCACCACCTTCATGTTTCTCAAATGTTTCTTGTTTTAGAATGTAGTGTTTTTCCTTCTCCAAACATAATTCTCCTCATTTAAACCAAAAAAGACTTTGTTCTCATCTGTCCACAAAACATTTTCCCAATAGCCTTCAGGCTTTACCGTTAGCAAACCGTAGACAGGCAGCAGTTTCCTTTTTGGAGAACAGTGGCTTTCTTCTTGGGGCCCTGTCACGCAAACCACTGTCCATCACTGACAGTTGATAGTGTGGCTTAGTTATACATATTGTGTTATAACTATTTTGTACTATTGATAGGAAGTTATTAAATAATAAATCTAACATGAGAATTTTTTTTTCCTTTATCTATCGTGAGATTTGACCTCTGCTTTTGAAATAATGTGTTCTTGATATTATAACACTTTGAGTGCCATACAGCTGTTAGTCATTTTAGAATCATCTATTTGTTTAAAAACTCATTTGAACGCATTAAAAAATATTTTCAGATTCTTATTGTCCTACCAGTTATTCAAAACCCGAGAAGTTGCACACTGATTGCTAACTTTTTAATAGTGACTCCAAATATTTGAACAGTAGAGCTTTTTTCCATTTGCACAGACAAAGTCCTTCTGCTTTGGCTGTCACTCCATTATTTAATTATGAATTATTTCTCTGTATGAGCTAATATCCTAAAGCAGATGGTGATGAAGTACAGAGGTGTTTGTTTGGCCCTCCACTTCAAGGAACACATCGAACTGGAGTTTCATGCCCCAGAGAGGTCGGTCAAAGAAAGTGAAGAAACACAGGTTTTGTTGATTGGGTTTTGTTTTTTAGGGGAAGTACTGCTGATCTTCAAGCCTTTACATTATCAGCTCTTAAAACAGTTTGTTTGTTGCAGTGTGTGGGTGAGGCTGAGGAGGCACAGAGCTCACAGAGTAACTTGCTGACTTTCAGTTTGAACAGTAGATCAGCATCATGCTTCAGCAGCTGAGATGTGTTCCAGAGCCAGATCAGTCGCAGATCACATGCTTTGAGGTTTAGAGGAGGATTTGTCTTTCACTGTATATCAATGCAGTCTCTGAAGTCTGTTCGTCGTCAATACGTTGCTGATTTATGGAAAAGCATGTTCCTCTTAGTCTGTAGGAAAGCCAAAAAAAGGCCTCTGTCCCAGCTAGAGTGGCATTCACGGTAAATGTGATCTCTTCCAGTACTCGATAATCTCTTTTGGAGCTAGTTGATATTAATTATTTAAATTTGATCATCATGACTGAGTACCTATTTCTGTGCCAAGGCCACGATCTGCAATGCTATCAGTGTTCTCCACTGAACAGCATCAGATATTGTATATTAACTGTCCTAAACTCCTCAGATGTGTTTAGGCTAGCAAACTTAAATATATATTATAATTATAAATTGTAGTAAAATATATGTTATAATATTCACTTTTATCACACTTTTATTTCATTCTTCCAGCAGGATGCCATGAATACACAAATGGTGTGCCTAGAGTAAAAGTGTATATAAAGGTTTTGAAAAGAAAAAAAAGTTAACCAGCTTGGCACACAGCTAACAGTAATAATCAATTGAAGCTTTGAGATGCATACAGAATATAGAACGGGCCTCTTGGATGTCTGTTACAAGAGCTCCAACGTTAAAGCTGTTCAGCTGTCCTACTTAGTATTAAACTGAGTGTTGAAAGCAATGAATGTGCATCACCTTGGCACTAACACCAAACTGGAAGCACAGAAGTGCAAGCAGAAATAGGCATTGTCATGGTAGTGGTGCTCAGGCTTAAAATGTTTCTGCAATAAACGCTGCTATAAATTCACTGCACAACCAAGAATCTAAATGGAAGATTTCTAAAAAAAAATGACCTCAAGTGGCATTATACAATACAAACAGGCATTCAATTGAATTTGCTGTTACCTGCAGGTACCATGAAAATGCATGTTTCAAATTATAAGTATTTTTGATTTTTTTAAAGACTCTACCATGTTGTGTTTAGAATTATCCTTTAATACATAGCATGAATTGGCCTGTCAGAACCCTGCTTTTGTTTTGTTATAACTTACGCAATGTAGGTTCGTAGGCGTTTGTTCTCTAGTTTAGATACACTGACACCACAAAGTGTATGTGGTTTTAGCCTCAGGGAGAAATAGTGTTCTTGTTCTGCAGTTGGAAGTACAGTTGTGCAATAAGTAGTGAGGTGGGGGCAGACCCACATGTCAGGAATAAATCAGGAATTTACATCTATTAATAGTTCAGCAGATTTTGCGGGAATGAGTGGTTGGGATAGCGGTCTTGGCGTTTTTTGACTCCTGGAAGTTCACTGCACTATAATGGCATAAAAAAAATGCATCAGTGAGTCCATTAATAATCAGCACAACTGAGCCCCAAAAGAAAACCAAGTTCTGAGGTCATGGTTATTAGTTGCTTAAGAGTCAAGCAAACAGCATTCAGGTTACTCCATATTCATTTTTACAACATGACAGGAGGATAACCCCAACTGACCACAACACATTAGAGCAATAAATTGCTTAGCATAGCATGCAGGGCATGGACAACACATTTAGTTCCAAAAGCAATTGCTGAGGGTAGCACCTAGGGCAAGCACAACAAATTTGAAATTAAAAGCAATTTCTAGTAGATAATTACGTTTTAGACATACCATCCAAAGCCAAGTGTTGCACTGCCTGGCTGCCATCAGCTTGGACAAGTTTTAATGGAATGTAACAGGGGAGAACATACCATTTACTCTTAGGCAGGTAAAGACAAACCTTGTGAAAACAACATCAAACCTGGTGCGTCTCTTGGCAGGAAGGAAGAGATGTTGGTGTGGGTCATGTTGGCACTGTAGAACAGAATGTTCTTGGCTCTCCTTCAGTTGTGTCTCTGCTGTTTTCACTGCTGAATGACCAGGGTGTCAATGGTCAGAACCTGGCATTTATGAAAGAAAGGGGTCAGAGAAAAATCGGCCTGTGGCTTCATGAATGTTTCCAATGAAGCCACTGAAGCCGTTTCCTCTCCTCAGGGTCTTGTTTGTCATTATTGTATCGGCTGTTTTCATTTACATCAATATTCTTTCTGGGCGTTGTTACATTGTATCCATGTCATTCTAGGTTATGTGCGGTTTCCTAATTTGATCTTGGCTCTTGATATTTCCAATGGCACAGGGCAATGCATTTCCTTCCTCACAAGGGGACTCTTTCAGTTGATCTGGATTTTCCATTTTTTTCTCCACTTATAGGGGGCATAACATGCTTTTGAAGTTTCCAGGGCATTTAGCTTGAAGTCAGAGATATTTGTGAACTCAAGAGCTTTGTGGCCAGTTATGATTGTTCAGGCTTTCAGTATAGAGGCTAAGAAGCACTCATTTATTCAGTGAATTCATGGTTTTGATGAAAGTCAAAAACCAGGTTTAAGTTTCAGAGCTCCAGAGGATTTACAGAGTCTATATTGCATACCACATAAAGAATGGCTAAGAATTGCAATGAGCGAGAATAATGATCTTGAATTTCACATGAGTAATGTTATAGGAAATGACTGTGAACATTAAACCAGCTCAAAGACCAAATAGTAATCGTTTGTAATTTGACATTTACACTAGGACTGTTTAATTCCAGAAATCACCTGCCACTCCAAGTACAGAGAATGGATAGAGTCTATTCCAAGACTCACAATTTTCTAAAAAATTCAAAAAATCAAGACAGAAGAAGGAGATCTGGAAACATGAACTGTGCATTGTTAAGCACATGATACACTGTTATGATTGAGTGACAAGGAATTCTGACAAATGCAAAGATGCATAAGGATATCTAGGTAATAATAGCAAAATATCTGTGTGTGTGTCCATGCAAACTTGACTGTAACTTTATGGAATTGAATCCAAAGCTTTGCAGCTGACTTGCAGTTCCCAAATGCTTGGAATTTGAGAATTGACTCTTTTTGGAAATGTCATTAGTCACTAATAAATACTTTCACTTTAGTGAAATCCACAAATCATTTTTACAACCCTTAATGTGCACTAATGTTACAGTATAATAAAATCCAGCTGACACTTTCAAATGATGGTACAAAAAAGAACACCTATTAAATAGCAGATCTGAGATATTCAGCTGAAATAATGATAGTAGCTCCACCATATTTCCAAGTATCTGTGTTCATAAGTAACAAGCAATGAAAATCCCATTCTTCGATCTTTTTCTGCCAGTGTAAATGGACACTTGAGGGAACTGAGAACTGAGGTTGTTGGAAGGGCTCTGAATGGTGGGCTGAAATGCTATAGTCCATTCAGTTGAATCTGAGGCAGGTGAGCTGCTCATGTCTGTGAGAGGTGATATATCTTTGGGAGACATTTTCTTTACTGAGTTTCCAAACACTGCTGAGTGTCACACATATGAGATGATCAGATGTTTTGCCACAGGGACAGAGCACCTTTTGCAAAAGGGGAGTGGAGGGGCCTGTGCAGAAACACGTCAAAGAGATTTATTCCACTGTTTGCAAAGTGATCTTGCAAAGTGTGTCAGTTTGCTTGCTTTTTTAGAGAAGTGTGAGGGAATAAATGCGGCTTTATTTTTCCTTGCCGTGGATGAAATACGGGTGACATATGGTCGGTTAGGACTGGAATTGCTTCACACCCAGATCGTTACAGTTGGTTTTCAGTTACAGTCAGTGAGCCTGGGTGTCATAAGTCTGTTTACCTAAACTGATTAAATAAACCGATTGCTTGCACTTATTTGTGAAGTGTAAAAGCTTTTATTAGTTGATTTAAGTTATATAGTGTACT
The DNA here is from genome assembly GCA_037974405.1 of Brachyalestes nurse. NCBI lineage: Eukaryota > Metazoa > Chordata > Actinopteri > Characiformes > Alestidae > Brachyalestes > Brachyalestes nurse. The sequence goes on from JBBPCY010000150.1 coordinate 16,728,833, forward strand.
CAAAGATCAATACTTTTTTAGTACTATAATGAGGCAACCAGTTCAATATTCTAACTTTAATTAGTATCCTTACTTTAAATACATTGTTTAAACAACCTAACCTGATAATCCCTTTTCCATATTCCTGTAAGGTCTGATAAAAGGTTCAGTCTGCACTGTCATGTAAATCAGGATATTCTATTTCTTTCTGATGTGTTTTTCCAAAGCTGAGTTCCTTTCTGATATTTTTGGGGCAGCTGGTGGCCTGGTGGTCAGGGAGTTGCCCTTGTGATCTGATTGGCTTGGATTCGAAGTAATGTACCGTCCCACACACTGCTCACTGGGCACTGGCTGCCCTCTGCCTCACTAGGTGAATGGGTTAAATGCAGAAAAAGGATTTTTCACACTGTGTGCTGTGGTGTGTTCATGACTATAAGGGCCACCTTCACTTTAAACATTCCCTGATGAAATATATAGCAAATTATTAACATGAGTCATTTCAGTACTAATATTTTGTGGGAAAAAATGGCAGCATTATTCATTGACTGGAATGTGCAAACTAGTAAATGAAGCTTGACTGCTGTGATTGCACAGTCCAAATTTATCACGTAATATTAGCAGACAAATGAAGAGGCACAGTTTTACAAACCCTACGGGAGCTGAATTGGCCAGAGAAAATAATATATGGGATTCAGATTTACCTTTGTTTACTTAAAGACAATGCAAGGCACCCTCAGTCATGAAGATAAGTTGTTTAACTGGTTACTGTTTGCTCTCTTGATCTATAAGTCATTTTTACAATAACATTGATACTCTCCAAGTATGAGAATGTAATTTATTTTGCCCCTTTTGGGATGGAACTGGATGAATGAAGACATAAATTCTGTAAAATATGGGGATATGGGGATAAATCCATGCAACTGTAAAAAATAACTTCTAATAATCAGTTAGTACAATAAAGTTCGTGTGTTGGGTTCTGTTAAATGATTATTAGAGGTCCAATTTAAACATATTAAATTGTGTCTAATTGTTTCTCAGTGTAAGTCATCTTCATTAAACGGTCCAGTTGGTAACAATGAAATGGGGGAAAAGCTGTCTTAATCAAAACTGACCAACATGCTGCTTCAGAAGCCTTGAGAAATAAATGAACTTTGCCCTTCTGGTCTTCCTTGTTCTGTTTCCATACTGACCTCCATCAGGTAGCTGGATTTCCTGCCTTGCTGCTATTGACTCAGCTGGACCTGGTGAAGTTTTTCTGTTTGGACACACGGGGCAATGGAGTCCTAATTTGTAACGCCGCTAAAAATGTAGAAGCCCCACTAAGCTGCTTCTAAGCCCCCCTTTATTATCCTTCACACCTCCAAAGTAGCACAGTGCTCTTTTAAGAAAATCTCCCTCTCAGGAAAACAAGCCTCTGCTTAGAACGGCTGGCTAAGTGTGTGAAATCCCCAAACGCTAGTGTTTTTAGAAACCCAGTCGCCCAGAGCCAAAGGTTAGGAGCATTCAGCATTCCTATACATCAGACTGCCCCCAAGATATTTTGCGAGCACCATGAAAGACGACTAAACTTCCTCTCAATTTCTAAGTGCTGGGTGAAGAATGGAAAAGATCTGTCTGACAGGAGAACCAAGACATCCTTTAGTTCTGGAACACCTAATTGCTCATGGGCCGTGTTTGTGTTAATATATTTTCAGTCAGTTTTGCAGCTTAGTGCAAAAAAATGGGTAAAGCCTCATTGAGAATGGATAAGCATGCTTGAATTAATCAAAGAAAACACAGTTATCTTGACTGCGGATCTTCTGGCTGGATCATGTTTTGAAAACATCTCTGCAATTACTTTTAGTACTTTTTAACGGTCAGGTTCCAGGTTTTGTTTAAAATAACATACACACATGAGCAGTTTGGGCAAAACCTTTTAGATCTGTTTAATCGGTTTAATCAGACCTGTGCAATATTTGTGTTTTTTTACAGCTTTTTCAATATAATTTCATGTCAGGATTTGCCTGAACCTATGGAGAGTTATAGGGTGCGAGTCATTAAAATAGGGCTCCTGGGAAAAAAGGACAGTTAAACTTTGGAATGAACATATTAAGATGTGTTATATATTAAAATGTGTACACATGCATAATCCAAAGCAGTGCTTATGCTTTTATGCTTTTCTAAAAAGGTGTCTGATCACTTTGGTTAAGATAAGAAAAAAGTCACACCGGTATCAAAGTGGGCATGGCATTATGTGCAGTGACAGTTGATACATCACAATGGTAGGTGAGGTGACTCTGTAAATTGTTCTGGAAAGCTCATTTTGACAATACTCATCCAATATATTTTGCAAATGGGTTTGGTTGCAACTTTGAATGAATCTGAAAATGAATATGACAAAATCTGTCTTGCTTGTTCCTTTAAATTCTTCCTGTTGTTCCTAGAAATCCTTGGTGATGTAAGTTTGGCTTCTTACAGCGCACAAAGTGATTTTACTGCTCTTTAATTGGTTGCTTCTCAAAGGCAGTACTCACCACGGTGACTTTCAGAACCCGTTATGATGAATAGCTCTTGTTCTCTTAAAGTGAAACTGCGGTGATTAACAACATCCACTGAGCTCCCATAGCTTACAGCACAGGACAAATATACATTCTTCCTGACCTTCTGCGGTTTATGCTGAAATGATAACCACCCTCTCTCTGCATACTCCCTGCAATCAAAATAAACTGACTCTTTGTCCAGGAACATACTTCCAGAAATGTTAACCATTTCTTATTTGAGTTTTCTTTAGGTTCTCTACTATAGACCAGAGCAAAAAGTTTTTGCTCCATTCCATAGTCATTAAGACAACTGATAGCTACAGTCCCTGCTTCACCCTGCAGTTATCATAAACATTTTGGATGCGGCTCATTTAGAGAGGAGCGCCAATGCAGACCATATGGTCTTGAAATGCAGTTACAGTAGGTAGCTCCAAGACATTCTTTGATGTGAGATGGGTCTGTTACGCAGCACGCAGTGATATATGTTCTCCGCACGTGTGTTTCTGAAGTCATGTATCATATCTGATCTCCGCGGTTCTATCTGGGCTTAGTGACAAAAAACACAAGTAAGTATGAACAAAGCGCTCATTTCCCAGATCAGCTAGAAACAGCGTTTGATGCCCTCAGCTTGCAGTCTGAGTGTCTCCCTTCCTCTCTCTCTCTCTCTCTCTCTCTCTCTCTTTCTCTCTTTCTCTCGCTCACTCTCTCCATAAATCAATGTCTTTCATGTTCACTTTTATCAGTTTAGATCATAAATAGCATACTTAGTTACTTAATCATCCATTTTCCATCCTTTCTTACATTAACAGGATGGTTTTTCTACTTTACTAGGTGATTTTTTTGCCTAGCCACAGCACAGTACTTGACACAGTGATTTTTTTTTTATGAACCGTACATTTCTTATAGCTGCGAATAAACAAACTGGCCTGGTGGAGAGACAAGCAATTATTGTTTTAACAGAAATACTGTCTAGTGTTTCCCAAAAGATTATACATCATTGGTTTGTTTATTTAAATAATTAATGCCGGATAAAATTGTATAGAGTTTCAGTGTGTCTGTTTATCTGCATAGTTTCAGTGTTTTGTTATAATTTCCTTTATTTGTTTAATACAACCTTCTATATTCAATCTTGCCATGAAGCAGCCTTTATATAGCATTGCTTCTTATGTCTTGTTCTGATTTTCTGCTATGGTTGAATCCATGAACTACAAAAAGTCTTTCTTAACCCATTGTCAAGAGCCATCACTTTCATCTGGTTGCAATATTCAGTTCTTTACTGATGAGTTTGTGTTTGAACTACAGACTCTTTTGTTCGTTCATATGTCAAGCAGTGATACAACACAATAATAACTCAAAATCCAATCCTTGTACATGGTCAACTGAAAGAATTTCTTAGCTGGTTTAACCGGGCAATGAGTGATAAATTACTAATAGTGAACTATACGTTGCTAATTTTTAAATAAAAAACTATGATTGTGTTATGTAGACATTTGGTTTAAGTTTATTTGATAAGCTCATGTTCAAATTACCGACACTGTGGTTTACCAAAGCAGCTGTGGACGTTTTTTAAAAAGTGGAAGTTTTTAAAAAAAGAAACGCAGCTGTGGAAGTTTTTTCTAATTTTTAAATAAAAAACTATGATTGTGTTATGTAGACATTTGGTGTAACTTTATTTGATAAGCTCATGTTCAAATTAACGACACTGTGGTTTACCAAAGCAGCTGTGGAAGTGACAGTTGCACTCACAGCTCAGACAATCATCTCAGCTCGGTCTCTTGGGTTTTAAATTGGACACACTGCAATGGCAATATGGCAGTGGTTTCCTAGGATCGCAACTTGCATACTTCTCACCTTTGTAATAATAGAAACAGCAGAGGTGTTAGGTGCTCTTTCACCTTGAAGGAAATTACTCTTTTTGCACAGGGAAATGGACAAATATCTGGACAAAAGTTTCACTTAATGACCCTGAAATGGTTCTTCAGATAGTCAGTATGGAACATGGGTACTTTTGTCTCTCAAAACCCTGTGTTCACTATGGAGTCATTAAAATAATAATCAATGTTGTGAATTGGAGATCTCATTTTTCATTTGTCATCAGTTTTTCATCAACAAAAATGGTTCGTATCCCACATGTAGAAGACAATGAAAGATCACGCACTTCTCAGGGAGTATATCATGAGCCAACATCAGCATATTTGTGAAGTGCATAATATACAGATGCCAAGTATTGCTTTGTGCTATACTTTGAATTTCTCAGAAAAAACATTGTTTGGAGGAAACCTGTCTGAAATTGTTCAGATGGCAGGGCTTCAGCAGCTGCATTCTGGGGCCTCTGCATGTTCAGTGAGAGACTTTGCTTTGGAACACGTCAGGAAAGACCCATTAATAGTAAGCCATAGCCACAAAGTGTGATGAGTGTTATATGGAACTACAAGAAGGATTGTGCTTGGCTTTGAGTGAGTGTGTGAATCTGTGAATAAGAATGCTGTTCTGTAGACAAATGAACACTAGGACATGCCTCATATAAAAAGGCATATTAGGTAGTAAATATGATGACAGCATCTCTTATGCTCTGTCAGCATCTAGTCTTGAGAAGCAGTAGGTAATGAGGCAAGCAGATGGCCTACCTTAGTCTGTCAGAGGCTTTATAAATGTAGAGACTTGAGCAGAGCAGACTCTGAGCTGTTGGAATTAGTGCAACCATATGGAGCTCATCAGAGAGTTTGATTTGAAAGTTCACACACTCTAATGGTATCCATCCCGTTCCCTTTTGGGGAGCATTATGCATCTTTTTTTTAACTTCCTCTGTTATTTTCTAACCTGCCTCTCTGATTTTTCCGACTGTTGTCGTCATAATTTGAGGTTTGACAAATATAACTGTCATAATTAAGTGTGAACAAAAAAGAGGGTTTTTGTTGATTTGTTTCTTTGGTAACACATTATATACAGTCCCTTTTTACAATCTGTCTACCATCTGTTTTCTTTGTTGTCTGCATCAGAAACGAGCACTGTAGAATTAAAAAGCACCCCAATACCTGTTTGCTATAAACAAATCAGGACTTTGCCTAAAATGCTGAAAATAATATTAATGCATTATTATTTTAGTTGGGTCTACCCCTTTCTTCAGCATTTTTAATATATTTCTTACATTTTCTTCACCGTTCTGACATTTCTAGTAATAGTTCTAGGCTTTAGACTTTTGAAGCTGTTCTCTGTCTGTTTGCCAAGTTTTCTCTTGGATTCTGTCACTGTTCTTTCACCTTAAATTCTTTTATCCATCAATCTCTTTCTGTTCTTTCACTCCTCTCAGCATTTTCCTTTTATATATTACTTCATCCATCAAACTGAGGACGTTGCTGCTCCCAAATAAACTCCCATGCCTTACTAAGTATGCCATCAAAAGAGAGTCATTATGTTCTCATTTAACATTAATCCTGTATTCATTACTGTGTGAGTGTTAGATGACATATATGACAATGTTCAGATTGGTGTCCAAGGCTCCTCAAATGCTCATTTTCAGACACAGTATATGCCCATTTGGAAAGGGTGGACATGGTCCCTTCAAGGCATTGCATTGTTTCTCGATATGTTTGTAGGAGAATGCCAACCACAGGATGTTTAACTCAGCAGTTTATGCCTGGTTGAGCTGGTATATCACTCTGCACTGAGTAGAAGAAGAATAACCCTACCCCTGGAGAAAATTTTCCAGTAGGTCTATCTATGCTCTGTTCACTAATGTATTCTATTATAAAAGCTGTTGCACAGTTGGAAAAACTGTACAGAACATTAGCGAAATCCTCATTCTCCCTAAGAGGGCATTATTATCAAGTGATATTTATTTTGTAGATTTGTGATAGATTACTGATAGATTGAGTGCGATCTGATGTTTTGTCATCTAACATCAGTGATACAGTGTCAGATTTGTTCTCCCTGGTTCTGATTTGCTACAATAGCGTGCTCCAGCTTGCTAGCAAAACATTTTCAGCTCAGAAACTCATGCATTGAATCTAAACTCATTATGCTAAATTCATTAAATTCAGTTGGGGTTTTTCCCAAAGTTCTGTAAAACTGGTCCAGCCCAGCAATGGTTGCTATGAATGAATGCATGAATGGAAGATTAATTCAACCCGGACTCCCTGCAGAGGCAAGTGACAGTGCATGGACCGAGTCCAAGCAGTAGGACACACCTCTTCTTGTTCGGCTGTGTAATCCAGTAACAGATCTGTAACTCCATATAATTATTGCTGTGTGAAATGTTTGTCAGGTGGCTGCCTGAGGTAAGAATCTGTACATGTTTTAGCACCAAGAAGAAAAAAAAATGTTGTTGCCTGGGTTCTTTTAAAGAGATGAAAAGCACCTTCTCTGAGAATGTGCTCTACATGGTGAAGGTCCACATGAATCACTCTTTAATAGGGCTTGAGAACCTGGCAGCATTCTCTTTTGGAGGAGGAAACCAACAAGGACTAAAAACAACTGCGGGCCGTTTCATGATCAAATACCTTTGTAGTTACCCCGACTGCTTTCTATTGTGATTGTTGTAGACGGAATGTTTAAAAGTTTGCAAACATTTCATGATTTAACTGTTTCAATGAAAGAGGGCTTTGAAAGGAGCTGGAGATTTCGACGCCCCTTTCACGTCACAAACCAAATCCAGTTGATAAACTCTGTTCTCTCTCGAGATAGTTATCAGTAAGATAGAGGCCAACTGCGATGACTGTTTAATACTATATTGTTTGTAATGCATGCATTGGCACATTCCCATTCAGAACTTGCCTTGTCTCAGCAGCGTCAGTCTCTTCTTTGTCTTTCAAAATGTCAAATCTGGCAGTGTGGTTTGGCTTGCATCAAAAGTTTGGCTTGAATCAATTTATTAAACTGCTAAAGAACATTTGTATTGTGCAATGGAGAAGGTTTTCCCGCAATGCACAGCAGTACGAACCTCTTGATGAGGACAGAGTGGGTGTGACGACATTTTCAAATCCTGTTGCTGCAAGCTTTTGCATTGATCTTTACTAACATGTTTCTGTATGCAGATCCTTTGAATGTTTTCTGTCTAAACAAGAAACACGTTGATTGTTACATATATAGATTACTTGGTTAACCTCTAAGAGCTCACTGCATGTAAAACCACCCAGGGAGACATCAAATGAACTTTGACCTCTCATCAGTTTTGTCATGATTTCCACTGGTGGAGAGTTGACCCAGGCCATTTACAAGGTCCTGAGAATATTTGGGTCAGTTACTTCAGTTATATTCACACATTTCCCCTAAGCACTCTAGCTGTGGTTTGCTTCCGTGTGTAATTAGCAGTGGTTTATGTGCACGACTGACACTGATATGTCCGTTGCTTGCGCAAGAATTCACTGGTGCTGAAAGTACATTTGTAATATTTGTATTCAGGTCAGTTAGCTTTTAAAACAACTCATATTTCCAGTGTTATATCCATTTTAAATAAACAGTATCATGTTACCTTTACTTCTTATTTTAGTGACAGATTCTATTAATAATTTTTAAAGTCATAACCTTAAAGTAGGATGTGACATAAACTGCCATGATATCAGATATTGCAATCTGTCATGACAGTTAGCCCTAGTGGTAACATACCACTGTTGTATTAATTTGTCATAACGCAGAATGTGTTGTGCTATGACATGTTTATGACGTAGTTATGTAATGTTGCAGGTTTAATAAAGTAAAATGTTGCCACATTCAGTTCTATGAAGAGACACTACTCACTGAGCACATACATAGGAGGACCCTATGAGAACTCTAACGACATGAAGTAAGGATACCATAGCTCTCGTAATCAGACTACCATTGTCATCTATGGATTCAACAAAGGATTCAAAGGCTTGAAAAACTAGGGCCTCCTAAGATAAAGACACCTATCAAAACCATTTCACTGTGAGATCTCACAAGAGCAAATGCAATTTAGATACAAAGATAGGCTCAATGATGCATGTATTGTTTCTTCCTCTACTATAGGGCCACGACTAATCTTATGGTTGACATATTTCTAAGAAGTAACGTCCTTATTAAGTATGCAAAGTCCTGCTTATCTACTACCACACAGCCTAATGTATGTGTCTCTCATTCATCTTGAGGCACTGGAGAGTGTAATGCTCTGAGTTTCCTGGCTTTAAATGTCCATATAATTTCCACATGAATAAAGCATATTACATCAACTTAGTTTTGTTTTTCGGTTTACTTTGCAATCATCAATAATTGTGTTAATGTGTTGTATTTTATTAATGCACAAATCATGTATATATTTGAATCAAGTTTGTTCAATATATACTTTTTCTCTTTTATAAGGTGGTTTTAGTTCACTGGCCAGATTTGACTTGGTTTCTCCAATGGAACAGTGTGCAGTTCACATTGTTCCAAGATGTTTTATATTGGTCAACTAAACTACAAAATGTAAATGAAATTGGTCATGTTCCAGACTTTCCAGAAGGGCTTTATCACATTTAAGATTTGTTGTATGTGATTGTTTGTTGCACTGATCATGCATCTTTGTTACACATGTTACAGCAGACGATTGCACAATCTTCAGGCTCTTGCTCTCTGATTGTGAGAATACATTTTGAAACTGAATCACTGTTTCTGTTGAGATGCACTGCAGAGCGTGAACGACTCCCCCCAAACCAATTGACGTCAAAAGAGTTCCAGCAACTTGCAGGACCAGTCATTTAAACCATGGATTCAAAGTTAATTACGCTGCGGGATAGAGGTTGTGCTTTGTTGGAAATCCTCCATGTGTGACACTTTTGTCGGCTCAGAAAGACGACAGACCAGTATGTGTTGAAGTACCTTTTATCAGATACGTTCAACTTGTTTAGAACATCTGACAGGTTACAAATCCCTTTGATGTTTTTTTTTTTGTATTGGTAGACTGCACATCTACTTACATAGACACTCCTATTATTACGTAAATTGCAAACCTGCTTTGTGTTGGACATAATGGAATTGCTTAGTATAAAATTTGAGGTTCCTGGCTGAGCAGATCAAATAAAACATTATTAATCATGAAGTGCAGTATCCTGTTTCTTTCTACTCGCAGCAGAGAAGCTTGGCTTGTGTGTGAAAACGAAAGCCATAACACTGCAGGCGAAAACATGGGGGGTAAATATAAATAAAATGTTACATGTTCATAGTGATGACAAGTATTTTATTCTTCATCCTGGTCACTTTAGACATTTCTTCTTTTCTTTCGATAATTGGGCTGCAGAGTATAACTAGCTGCAGGCTCTCCTTGTTTTTAGCTTTCCAGTCACGTAAATGAGTTTCTAGGTCCCCTTAACACCCAGTTAACCACAGTGTTTATAATTCAAGCAGAAAAGTGCACATCTGGATCTATGCAAAGTCCATTTTTTTTTGTATTCCCCACTTACAAAATAATTAAATAATGACTAAAGCAATTACTATTCTAGACTTGCATACAAAATGTTCCTTATGCAAATGCAGCATTGGCTCATGTGGTTTCCCATACTCCTTTTGACTTGTCTCTGTCCAGAAAACTTGACAACAATTTGCTTTGCCAAATCGGTAAAACAAAGCAACACGTGTCCTCAGGCCGGTTATAAATTATACATTTGTTGCTTGTTTCCTTGTTTTTGTCGAAGGCTTGCATTTATTATGGCTTGAAGGAAGGATAAAATCTAAATTGCCGAGGTATTGTCTCAGGCTTATCTGGTTCTGGCATTCTGAGCACATTAGGACCAGTAGGTGCAGGGAAGTACTTGTCTCTGGCTTTTTACAGTCAGTGTGCAGCATTTGTGCCTGTACAGACTTAGTTCATGTGTTGTGTTAAGGCCTGAAAAAAGCACTCCTCAGCACATGCTGAAAACATGCTGAAATTTAAAACGGCTCTTAGCACTGTTCATTCCTTCTTCCTGACTTCTGTTATTAATGGCACTAAGATTTTTATTTGCAACAATAAACAAGCTTTTGAGCCTTTTACAACTCTTCTCTCTGGTTCTACTGAACTCTGTGATTCATTCAATTCTTTCAGAAAAAATAAATCCAACATGCAATCTTTTCTCCTCAACCTTCCCTCAGTCCCTTGTCACTTTCCATTAATTGTTCTCTTGTCATCGGTCCTGTTCCTGCTGATTTAGAAATTGCAGTTACACCTGTTCTTAAAAAGAGCACCTTGGATCCAGATAATCTTAATTGCTGTAGAACTACTGATACCATCATCTATTTGATTCTTCCTGCTACTGTAATCTGTGTTGTAAATTCGACTGTTTAATCTGTTAATGTTTGTTTAATGCTGTCTTTTGTCTCTCAACTATTTGTGAAGTGACATTGGGTTTAAAGGCACTCTATAAATAAAAGTTCTCTTTCTTCTTTTTCTTCTTAATAATAATAATAATAATAATAATAATAGAAATAATAATAATAATAATGAAGTCATCATCATCAACATCATCAACATCATCATCATCATATGTTGTAAACAGCAGCAGCTTACTGGTTCAGTCATCATGTGCCCCTAGGTTCAGTCCAGTCTGGTTTTAGGTAAATTATTTGCTTGTTATGTGGGAACATTTACAGTAGGTTTCTAGAACCTTCAAAAAGTTTTTCATTCTCATGCATCTGATTTACAAAAAGGGAAGCCATCTGTTCACCATCTGAGGTGAAAGTGGTACATCTATGGCAAAGCTATACCATTTGGCACCATTAGATTTATGAATGTTGTTCTACAAAATAAAAGCAAAAACAAGTGATCATAACACAGCTTCCAAAAGGAAAAAGGATTCTTAAGTGTAATGTACATTCATGTTTAAGAGATTAACTCATTTTGTTTCTTTTGTCAGTGTTAAGGGCAACTGCTGAAACTAAAATATGATGTTTTGTAACGAGAGTGATTGGATTACCATTTTTGACACAAAAAATTCTTAAGAAGAATAACAACTGACATATATTGGAAACCACATCTCTATTTCTTCAGTAAGGATTGTATTCATTATAAATATATTTTGATTAATTACAATCAAAAATTAAATATATAATATATAATGAACAAAGGAAAATGATTTTGTCTTCATAACAAAAGGAAATCATGATTTTAGCCTTTTCAACAAAACCCTTCATACTGGGGGCAGAGCTGCCTTTAAACAGTTACGGACCCAAAGAAATAGATCTCCACTGGTTACTGCCCCTTTCAGGTCTTTAATCAAAATGAACCCTAGCCATTTGAGTGAGAGATCTGACATGCTGCCAAACTGAAAAGCCTCCTTGGGTGTGCACCATTTGAGGCTGCATCACAGCGAAAGAGTTAAATGCTTTGTGTAGGAGCTGGACCTCACGCTGCTGCCTGGGTGCATATTTGGTGGGTCTATACGTGAATAATCCTTGGACGCTTATCTCCTTTATATGAGTGCATGGCATTAAATCTAATAACCTTCTTCAGATATTAACACATGAAAGTAGCCATAGGGGGCTGTTTGCAGCACCAGCTCAACCCTGAGGGCCACTCTGCATGTGCTTTCCTCTCATCTACAGCTGCACTTCTGCTCTGTTCAGTTTCTCTACATTAGTTGTTGCAGGTCTTATGAGACATTCAGACCCATTTTGTTTTAAAACTGATTTATGTTTCTCAAGGTTGCGTCCAGTATGAGCGCAATTAGAGCCATTAAATGGTCCTTTCAACTTCACGTAATCAGTGAAAGTCACAAGCACAGCCATTGTGAAATCACTGCAGCCCTTCCAGAGAAAACATGTGAACTTGGTGTATCGTAGAAGGTCATCAGATACAGGAACGCTGACGAATGTGGCACGATTACCCAAGGGATGGTAACTTTGTCGCGCAGCCTCCCCCAGGCTTTTGAGCACATGCTTGCAATGTGGCAGTGATCTGGAGTCTGCTTAATGACTGCATGCTACGTCACTAAATGTTAGGGGGACTGTGATGAGAAAGTGCAGTAGCCCTTGCCTTGTTCGCTCTCCAGAGATGCAATTAGAGGAGTTGGCCAGTACTCCGGAGGATAAGATGCAAGTCCGATAGGGTCAATACACAAAGTGTAATACTAATAGACTGTATTAAGCTATATATATATAAATATATTACTTGCTATTACTTGCGGTTACACATACGTATAGAACAATCCAGAGCAATTGCAATTTTTTTTTATTTTGCTTTTTTTTTTTATTTATATTGCAGAAGGGTCAAGTACACGAACACTGGAATGACACTGTGAGGCAGATGTAAGATAAACTATTGTGAAGTTGCATAACTGGTATTTTCCATTGAAATAAATATTACCTCACCGTAGAACTCTTCTCTCAGTGAAAATGTTTACAAGGGAAAAAGCGTTTTGAGAAGTGCTCCAGTCATGACGCATGTTGTGATAGTAATTAGCCCCATACCCCTATAATAAATTGTTTACATTTCCGTCACATAATGTATTTTCTTTTAACACTTCACTGACCTTTGGAACAACATTGTGTGCACCAGGTGGGAAGAGAAGCTGCTATACCTGCACTGATGTACCAACATAATGTATGTTCTTTCTTAGCATTAATGGAACTCTTAAAAAAAACATAACTAATGATTCATATGCTGTACTTCAGCATGCTGGAAAATGTCTGCTGTAATCGTAATACTAGTGAAAATAAGGACGGTACTTTTCTATGGCCCTCATGATTTTTATTTTCTTTCGCTGGGGTTTAACAAGGAGGTAACGCACATGTGAAATCGCTTTTTTCTTCCACCATGGGAAATGGAAAACAACTGACAAATCAAAAAAATGAAAAGGCCTATTGAGCTTCATAAATCAGATAACGGATTCCAAATACATTCTTGAAAACAGCCTGCTGTGTGCTGCATTACTGTAATCACAGACACAGCACAATAATGAGCAAAACAAGAGTTAACTGAAAGCAAAATTGATGTATTCTGTCTCCAGACTGAAACATAATTTAAGATTTGTGGGTTGAATTGAAAAGAACAATCTATAAGCATTCTTATTGTGTGGTCCATCCTTAACTTAGAACAGCAGTCAAACTGGTCCTCGGGGACCCCTAGATAGTCCACACTTTATCTCCAACCTTGCTAGGCAAAAAGATACAATGTGGATCATATGGGGCCACTGAGGATCAGTTTCATAACCACTGATTCAGAACATTGCATATGTCTTGCAATATGAACATTTATATAAACAAAATTTGATATCATAGAAAAGTAATAATTATAAGGCATTATTTATTTACACAGTGCTGTTCATTTTTCTTAAGTCTATTTTTGCATCTAATGTTTGTATATTTCTTGGCATCACTGCAGTGCTTTGCAATAGAGCACAGTATTAAATCTACTGTCACTTTGATAGCTGATCCACTGCACTGAACACTGAGCAACATGTCAGCGATACTCTTAGTCTTTTAGTATTTTTCCATATAGGATATCATTTATTCCCTTAGCACAGAGAAGTGCTCTCTTTAATACTTCTATTTTGCTGTACACATATTATACACACTACCTGTCAAAAGTCTGGACACACCTTCTCATTCAATGTTTTTTCTTCGTTTTTATTTTCATTGTAAATTAATATTGAAAATAAATAAAATGAATTGTGCAGTAAACAAAAAAAAACAAGTTAAACAAACCAGAATATGTTTTGTAATAAAGTAATGATGGACTGTTGTTGTTGTTTTTTTTTTTTTTACTTATCTTTATTTAATTCTTCACTAAATTAAGCAAAGCGTGTCATGTTTAGTTTTCAAGTTCAACTGTTAATTATGTAATTACAATTTGTTATTTATTTGAAATACAATTTGATATTGCACAGAGGTAGTAACCTTTCAGCATTTCTGTCTTGTTAGTGAGATGTAAGACTAAACTGGAAAGACTTATCTTGTATTGGATCTCCAGAGCAGTTTAACAGTATGCCTTCATATTTCATTATGTCATCTTTTAGACATTTAAGACTAAATTAACAAAATGTGTGTTTGGCAAAAGTGTCATAAGCTGATTACTAACAAGACGATGAAAAGGTTGTACAAATTGCAGAGTTAGTGACTGGATACTTCTGCCATACAGATGGATTTGTGGGTTTCCATTTTGTGTTTTAACAGTATGTGTTGTAGTGCATAAATTTCAAGCTCCCATAAAAATCTGTTTAATTAGCATTCTGTTTAATTCATCCATGTAATTAGCTGTCACCAGCACTGATTTATGTTGGTTCTTGTAAAGATTTCAGATGACTCACCATTTATGAATGAAACTGAATCATGTAGCATGTCCTTGGATTCTCATCTCAACACAGTTCTGCGAACATTCATGTCACCACTGAGAATGAGAGGGCTTAAAGATTCACCAACAATAGAACTTTATATCCATTACAGATTACTGCCATCTGCGCTGGAACCTTTTCATGAAGAGAAACCTGTGTAAAGGTTTGCTTAATAATATTAGGAATATTAAGTCATTCAGAGTAATTCATATTAAGAATATTATTTGATTTTGACACCTGATAATATGATTAAGATATGGCTTCCTGTGGTAAACTTATGAAACATATCTCATACGGGTTAAAAAATCCCCCTCACACTACATTGCAGTCTCTTATTAAGAACCTTTTAAGTTTTCCAGTGTAAGATGGAACCTACATACAATAGAGCAGCACAAACGTTCTCAGGGAAGCTAGAATCAGCACGCATAATGTAAATGATGATATGGCACAATAATTTAATCTGTTGGAAGGATTATAAAGCAGTGTGTAGGAACTAATCGTGTGACTAACATGATAGTATGAAAAAAGATGAAGAATTGGCTTGGAGTGTAAAAGGAGGCTTTGGATTGTGTTTTGTTTGGCATGCAGCCTGTATCTGGGAGCTAAGGTGATTAAATTAGTTATATAAGCGTTTTTTTTTTTTTTCTCTTCTTTGGTTTTTATTTGTTTGCCTGATCGCTTTTGGTCTTTTTCCAGTTTATTCAACATATTGGCTTAGAGTTTAGACTAAACTGTAGATGTTTATGTTAAATAAACAGGAAAAAGACCCAAATTATAGCATTTTAAATGACAAACAAAATGTGCTAAATCTTTTAAGGTCATGAAAATATTACTACATGTACTACAGGTACTACATATTTGGTCTGGAATGCTCAGATCTTTATGCTTCTCCATTTTTCCTGCTTCCAACACATTAACTTCAAGAATTGACTGACAATTTGCTGTCTAATCCCACTCCTTCACAGATGCGACTGTAATGACATAATGAATATTCACCTGTCAGTGTTTTAATGCTATAGCTGATAGGTGTATAATACACAGACGATACAATGGCACTTCCTTTTTTATAATATAAATGTTGAAGAAGAATGTTTAACGATGTACCTTTTATGCACCTGCCATTCATAAGGGAGGCGCTAGCATATTCTGTTCTGTAAAGAGGCAGTTATTTGCTGTTGTAAGTGGCTATTGCTTTTAATGCTCATTATTGTTTTCGGGGAACAAAAAAAAAGGAAGGAAAGAATACTTTGCCTAACTTGCGTGATTAAGTCTATCTATAATGATGAGCTCAACTCCTTACAACATCTGTTACCTGCTGCACTACATTACTGTTACTTGTTGTAAAAAAAAAAGAAATGAACAAAAGGTAAACAGAATTCATGGCTAGGTGAAATTTGTCAGGAAATTTGTCAGGCGATGACTTTCTATTCTTTTTTCCACGTTATGATTCCTTTTGTTCCTGGTGCTATTCTTGATTATGAAAGACAATATCTCCACAGATCCTGAAGATACATTAAATAAACATTTCAGTCAGAATTCATAAATGATCATGATTTATTTCAAAATATAAATGAAATCAAACATAGGTACAGACTCATAAAAAGTAAATACAACGTATATAATGGAGTAAGCTGCCATCCACAAAGAAATGGTCTTCACATTGTTTGGGAGTTGTGGGAAAATATGTACATTATGAATGGCCTGAGGCACCTGCTGGTGCTGTGAATGTAACAATATTAAAGGCGTAGTCCAAACAATGCTACTATGGCAAACATCCTAACATCTGATGAAAGCCAGTGTTGCCATTGAACATTAACATTTTAAACAGGAGTACAACTTTTAACAAACTAACAGCATCCAAACAGATGAATTATTCCCTAAACTGATCATGCACATGTTGTTGTTCAGTATTGGCTGATTCTGATAATGGTACTGGTATCTACTCATAAAACAAAACACTTCGACTTTCAAAGATCTTTTTTTTACAAAATGCAGAATGGAATGTGAGATAAAAGTATAAAAATGTGTTACTGTTAAAACTTACTGTACAATTTTTTTTCAAAAGCACTGCAGCTATGAGATGGTAGATTATAGCTTGAATGCCCCAACAGTGGTCACATCATTTGTGCACACTCTCTCAGATGATCTTAAGTTTATACTGTGCTTATATAGGAATGAAAAGTGAGTTGCGATTACAAATCAGTCGCATTTGTCTAACATGTCAAATATGTCAGGACGGACTGCGTTCTTCTTTGACTCTACTCAAATCCACAGTGAACTGGGTCATAATTCAGACTTCACTGCAGACCTTGACAGAGTTCCTAGAGTAATGTATTGTCAATGCTCACCCGTAGAGTTTCTTAAGGGTGTTCTTTACCTTCAAATACACACATACTATTATACAACCTTCGCTGACATTCTGAAACAGCTCCCCTAGCAGTATGATAGTATGATAGAGCATGAAAGAAGCAGAGGTGCAAGAGTTGAGAACTGATGGATGCACACCAAGATTTTCTTACTGCATTACAATTAGTTTGATTCTTGCACTTTTTCACGTGACTATATGAAATTCATTGTCACGGGGCACCTAACCCCTAGAACAACGTGTGCCGTCCGTCTGTAAGCCTAGGTGGACATTGCGTTTCCCGTCCTGTGTGCCTGCAGGCCTATGTAAAACAGCCCAGGTTGTTTAATAGCAGCACATTAAATCAGTTGATAGGATAAAATGGGCAGCGGTGTAACAGACAAATTCCGTGCACTAATTTCCTTGAAGAGTGTTTAACTCTGGCAGACAGGAATGCAAGCTGGTTTTGGAGGGCACGACATGTTTTGTTTATGGCCAGGATTGCTGTAAACAATAGACTGCCGTGCCAGACGGAAAAACATTTTTCCTATTTTGAATACCCATGTAAAAGTTGTCATTTTTAAGTGCCGCTTTTGACCATGATGCGTTACATAGAAAGGGATGCTCATGGTAGTATATTAGGTGCTTAACTTTACCTCAAAATCCTTTTTATCATAAATGTATTTGGTAGATCTAACTGCATCTGGTCATGGAAAACTGAACAAGGTAATGACTAAATTTATGAATGGCGTTCCTCAGCTCAGCTGGATTAGTTTTCCTTCTATAACAGAATGCAATAAATAAAGTGCATTGTTAATGACGGGTAGTACAGAACGTAATCCAGTAATTGTAAATCGCAACCTTCATATCAAAGTATTGCTCATAGAATGTAATTGGTTTTAGCTTCAGATTAATCGCACGATATCAAGAATGGTATCAGAATTGAGTTAGCTAGTTATTTAATTTCTCGTTCTTTAACAGTTCTTGTGGTTTTTCACAAGATTTTTGTGATTTTTTTGATTAAGTGTGCTTGATATTTTGTATGCGAATCTGTTTTAGGTCTCGTTTATTGTTTTGTGTGTGGTGATTCCGTACCACAACGCCTTGCAGACACTGGCTGCACAATTAGCAGTTTTACGGATCCAGATGTTCCTTTGCTTACAGAATGATAGAAATAAAAAAAGAACATTCCATTCTATTTTCCCCTCACAGCCTACTTCCAGTAAACCTAGTTATGCTCTCTGAAGTATTTAGGGTCATGTAAGTTCCATGGTGTCTTGGTTTTTGTCTGCCAATCAGAGAACAAGAACACTATGTATATATATATTCCCTTCGTACTTACGCTACTAACAGATATACTGCTATTTGGGCTCAGCTCAGCTCTGCACCACTGGATAACATTCACAGATTTCTCTTCCTGTTATATGATGTGAACATCTTGTGTAGGTTTGCTCCCAAATCATCAAATACTTCATTCAGTGCTACCTAACTCACTGTAACAGACAGGCAAGGAGCAAACACAACTCCAAAAATATCTCTTTACTGATTAAAATTGATATAAAACATTGTATATACACATCATACGTATAAAAACCACACTCACACATACATAATTGCACATTGCGCTAACACAGGAGGTGCCTATAGCAGAGGTGGCAGTGATGGTTTGCTGTGCCATTTGCTGAGTCACGGACAGGGAAGCAAGTTTGGCAGGTTAAGTGCTGGGTCAGCAAGCATGCCAGAGGACTATATGGTACATATCTGTGGTGGTGGGCTGACAAATTGGCTTGCCATCCAGCTGGCTTCTTAGTTGAGTTGTTGTTTGGCCTTCTTCATTCTACAGAGAGACAGAAGACATATACAGTTAGAGTGAAACTGAAGCCAAGCCCTAAAATAGAACGCAGCAGAGCACGAATAGATTAAAGCTGAGCTGTTGCATATGGACAGTTTGGACACGTTTTCTACAGTTTCCCTGTACCTAACTGGAGCCAAGCTCTTGCTCATGATGGTGAGTGCCACGATGAGATTAACAACAGTTTGTTGTTACTGAATGGATTCTGAATCTGCATCTTTACGTGATATTTGAAGAGAAGCAGGACCATTTAATGACCTGCCAAATTCTCCACTGGAAAGGCACTTAGAACATGCAGCCAGACTGTGCTACTGGCCATGCTGTGCAATACATATCATTAGGTTTTACAGGCAGTTCTCTTTATTGCACAGGTAGTTAATTAAGCTTGGTGCTCCTTCTAGAATACACAATAAACAACCATGTTTGACGGTGATACAGCTTAGACCTACCGAATTTGTGATTCACAAATAAACTAAAGGCTGTGGAACTGAATGTGCAGTCTCTTGCTTATGATTTATGTGATATAACTTGAAGATTCCTTCGTTAGAGTCGTGTGTGCTTCGTCTGTCTGGGACTAAGTGGTATTTCTGAATTGCACAGTATGGCTTCACATAGCAGCCATTCAGAAGCATTTGGGGCCTGTAGAGCCATTGTCCCTTAGGCATGACTGTTTTGTTGTGCAGACGGGACTGTTCACACCTTCCTGCCTTTTATATAGTGCTCATGTGTGCACACACAGTCTAAATTATTAGAACACACTCAGACCAGTTCAGCACCTCGAAAGGCCTACAAATGTACACAGTCAAAGTGCACATTAATGGAACACGTTTGAGTAAAATGAAGACAAGGATGACATATTGCACTTACACCCTTGAGTAAATTTCTTTTTCCTCTTATGATTAGGTATAACCACAGCACTGAATTTGGATTTATGATCAGAATCAGAAAGGAGGTTTTAAAGGCAGGCCCACAGTGCGAGAGCATGTTTTGCATTAAGAAGTTGGACAATGGCTGGCAAGCATTAAAATCATGTTCGGCAACCAAAGGTATACATATTTCACAGACCCTTTTGAAGACTGAATCAAGGGTTCAGAACTAAAAAGAACTCTGGCAAAGGGGTTTTTCCTGGGTATTCGGAGAAACGTGAGAAACAGGAAATGTGAAATACCAGTGTCTCTTTGGTTACCTCTTTTAATGTGACGGTTAAGCATAAATTCATGATTATTAGGTTAAGACTACTTTCGCTGCGCTTGCATACCTCTATGACAGCTGGGGACAGTAAGTCTGATTGACTATAAAAACAGGACAGTATTTTGTTTCGTGCTTCTCACAGTTAGTCATTCTTCGACTTTCACGCGTCTAGAAAATTTCTACTTACTTTTCAAGGGCGTTCTTTAGGTACTGCTGCAGCCATTTAGTCTCAGGGTTTATGCAGACTTCTTTGTTGTTCTTCAGCTTGGCACTGTTGGGAAAATAGACCAGAAAATGGTTAAATGTCTCATTAAAGGACATTCACCCATGCCACTCAGCTGTGTCACTGCATAGACCACTTGATTATTATGTGCCTTTTAAAGCGTTCGGTCGCCTATTGTGAAGGAATTCTGAATGCAGCACAAAGGATATGCCATGGTCAGCATTAACTACACAATGACACACAGCAAAACAAGGATGAAGGAGCTCTGTGAATAGCTTGCTGGAGCTCACTGAAGCAGTTCTTTTATCTCTACGTTCTCTTTCACGGTAAGTGATACACCCTTCGAGGATGTTAATCTCTTATTGTTTTTGTCTTTGTAAATTCACTTGCAGGTCTTGACAAATTGTCAGATTGTAATCTCACCCTCATGCCTTCTGCAAGCACTGAGGGTTTGTCCCATGTGTTATCAGATTGCTCCAAAAAGAGAACCATACGTTTTTCCTGGTTATTTGGAAGTTAACCAAATGCAAACAAATAAATGCTTAACTGTTACACTATAGGTCTATATAACGCAAACCTCAACATTATGGTCTGCCCATATATTACGGGTTGCTTAAGTGAATCAGGCCTGATGATAAACATGTTCAGTTTGTTGGTTTTAGCTCTAGTTTAGTGCCCTGGTTTAAACAAGAAAGCAATAAAGCATCAGTCTCTTAACTTGTTAACTGACCTCACTTATATTGGAATGTATAGGTTTAAAGTTGGTGAGCTATTTATTCACGTTCTACGTGACAAGAATGTTTTATTACACGTGGTTACAAGGGCATGCCCCACTTAACCCCGTGCTTTAAGTCTAAAAGCTCCAGTCGGTTTTGGGGGTCATACACTCATGCATGTTTAAATTAAAAGATTTAAATTGTTTAAATAGAGAGCTGTGGTCCAAGAGCTATCTGTCTGTCTCTAACCTGTGAAGTAAACACTCCTCCAGCACCTTCAGAGGATTCAGCTCCATTTAGCAGCATTAAAACACATTAACGTTGGAAAAACACACACAGCATTAGCCTAGGTATTTATCCACCTCTGCAACCGTTAATGCATCACTGCCCTGTGCCTTATTAGCAAAGTTTATAGTTGCATTCGTATGCAAAGATTTGGCTGCCCCTAGAAAAATTACATGTTTTATTGATTTTCTAAGTGGAAATAAGAACACATGCTCAGCAGAAAACACACATAAAATTTTAAATGCGCCATAACTTTTCCACAGGACATATTTTTATGTTTAATAATTGCCCAACTCAGCACATAGAATAGAAATAGTGCATTAAAATTAGCAGATGTTTATGTGCAGTTTTCAAGTATGTTTCCCTTGAAGTCAATAAAGCATTTCATGTGACTGGAGGTGCTCATAATTATGCACAGAACTGTGTCTTTGGCTCATAGATATCCTCTAATGTGATAGTAGTGTATCAAAGACTAGCATTTGCTTGTCTGTTTTTATTTTGCCAGCAGGGGTTAAGAAAGGCAGACCTGTAGACAGCAGGTAGTAATTACTTCACAGCAAGTGAAGGCCAACAGAAAAGCCTGGCATATAGTGTTACCAGCTTCACTCATCAGGACGGTTTCAGGGTATCAGGGATCTCAGAGTTTGGAGTAGTACTTCTGATCTGTTCTCTAGGGATTTCCGCTGTGATGCTGTGGCAGCTACATGAGTGGGTGAGTGTGCCCAGCTGTTTTTTCCCCTAAATCATCTAAATAGTTTAAGTTGCCTTTCATTCTACACTCATTCTTGGCTAGTATGGCTTCATAAAACAAATAAATAAATAAAAATAGAAACTTTACAGTATGCAGTTCTGTAAATGTTGAAATATTCTTTGTACTCATATATCTAATTTATAAAAGAACCATCTACTTAAAGGTTCTGTAGAGAACATTGGAGACATTTGAAGCTGCAATGTGGTAAAATGTGGTTCTAGATTATGCAGTGGTTGTGCAGTTGATTTGTTTTATGGATTACAAATCTGTAATTGGTCAAATGTTTTTAAAATCGCTCTAAAACTGTTAGTAACTGTGGGCAAAGTTCGACTCTCAACAGCATGAGAAGCTATGAAGTGCGAGACAGCTTATCAGGCACAATGTGTGAGAAAGGACTTCAAGGAGAACTCCTTCTGGACCCCTATGATGTCTTCCTGTATGAAACAAAACCGCATCCAAGCCTAGGATCCAACCCCCCCTCATAGCATTTCCTCGGCATGTGTCTAATTGTGAGAGTTTGACCTAGAGCATAATGCCAGACAGGGGAAGCCTGTTCCGGATCTATTCAGAGTTCCTTCAGCAGTGGGAGATTGATGGTGTGAAATGATGGGTAGAGGGGTTCAGTAAGACACCCCCCAAGAAGTAGCGCCGCGTCAAGATCGACGAGTGTGTGAGAAAGACACTACAGTAGATACTCACATGACTTGGAAAGGGCAGTTAGGTGTGTGGACGAACTTTAGCTCACGGATGTTCCTCTGTGGGACTGTGTTCACTGTAGAGCGACACCAGCACCTCTCGACAAGACTGATGGGCTTGGCTGCACGGGATTGAAGAGGATAACTCATTATAGACAGGCCTTGTATCATTGCACTGAAAAAACAATTTACATTACAGTCGGCTGCACATGAATAAAATGTGTTACACCGTCACAGTTCTGAAAAACATCAACTGTTTTGCATGATGTGAATTAAAGGAACTGTTTTTTATTTGTTGTGTTTTCTTATGACCTTTAAATTCATGTGAATAAAACCAACACAAATTATATCTACCCTAGCTCTGCAGACCTGCTGTTTAGTAACCTATTACTTCACAGACTCCCCTCTGTTTGGCATGTTATTAATGTCATATAAATGTGCGGATTTTGCTTTGTGCTTTTAAGTGGGATGCTGAGCAGATGTGTTCAGTCCTCCCGTTGTTAAATGAAAAACTCATTTCAAATGGCATTTGACTTTGCGACATTTCATTTCTTTATAAGCCTTTATGGGGGAAAGTCTCTCAAACTGCCCTATAATTTACAGTTGTAATTATGTTGTGAATTGCATAATTTTAAGTTTGCATTATAAATAAGCAGAGAAAATTTAACTGAATCAATGGCAAGCATGAACACAGTGTTTTTGTGTGTGATCCGTCTTTGGCATAGTCCAAATTTATAAATGTTTATTGCCCAATCCACATATGCATGGATTTGTCAGTGCATTTTGCATAAATGAGAAAATGAGTCCAAATGTAGATTGGGAGGTCTAAAGAAAAAAAAATCCTTTTCAGCTTAAGAGCATCATCAAAGGCTAATGCAAATTCTGGCCCTTTAAAAAGAAGGAATGAAATAAGAAAAAATGCACGTTTACACGTATTAATACTGAAAAGTTTAAGAAAACTGGTGGTGAGTTCAACTCAAACACGGTAATTGGAGCCATTAATCTCACTCCCGTTTAGTTCCAAGAACAGCTGCTGCATTACTGCAGGCTGAGTGTGAACAAGGAGTGCACAGACTGCTGACCAAATGGGGGATTTGACCAAAAAAATCCTTCTTTGGTATATAGGGCACTACATAAGTGATGAAAATGGCTTTTGAATCAATGCGCTAAAGGTCTATAAAGCCATCTTGGATGCAGCCCGTTTAAGGCACCAAGGTGTCCCCACTCAAGACCCCACGTTTAGTCCATGAGCAGACCAGCTTTCTGCACGCAGCCCAAGCGGACATCGCCCACTCACAGGACTCCGGGGTGAGAAGTACCTGCGAGCCTCATGCTAGAAGAGTTTTAAACATGCCAGGTAGTCTGTCTCTGTTGTTATGCTAAAGAAGGGGGTCCATTGAGCCCCCAAGCGCGTTGGACCATTGAAGTGCAGCCTGGCGCTGCCTGTGCTCTTTTGGCATTGCCTCCTAATTTGTGGCTAATTAAAAGGAAACAAAGAAGGTGACAAATACACACATTAAGCAGCGACATGCTGGACACGTTTCTCCTGACCAAACACCACTAGCGCGTAAAACGTGCGTAAAAGCAGAACTAGCAGTATCAAAGCTAAAAAACAAAATAGAATTAAATATGAGGTAAAAGATGGATCAGGATCAAACGAGGACCAAAACATGCAAGAAAAACAAGCATGAGCTCGTAAAAAAAGACGCAACAGACTTTTCAAATAAAACCATGATGTGCTGTAATTGCAAGATTGCACGAAAGTAACGATGTGACTCATTCAAATTAAGCCAAAAGCCAGCTTTCGAATAACAATACTGGAACCAAATCTTATTATATTATGCTGTTAAACCCGTAAAATGCATTTTGCAGCTCCTTTCAATAAGTAGCCTGTCTTTCCAAATAAACTGGAAAATGAATTAAAATTGAATGAATGAAAGCGATCGGAAATAACAAATAATAAATAAGTCTCAGATAAGAACTCACCGTGTGAAACTGTCCCGTAGATGGCCACCGTGATGAGAGCTGCCACTAGGACTGCTTTCAGCTCCATGCTGTAGCGTGTGTGTGTGAGAGCGTGTCTGTGCGTGTGTGGAGATCCGCGGAGCGCACTGGGGAGGCGCTGTGCTCGGCAGCCTTAAATCCGGGGACCAGCCCCCTCTGGCTTGGAGAAGGGGGCTGCTCCCTGCGTGATCTACGAGCTCCTGCCATCTCACACACACTCCATTAAGATTTTTTTTGGCCTTGATTCAAAATATGTGAAGTAAATGAAGGGACATTGTGTGCAATTTCTGAATATTGGCCATACCCTCAAACACTAGGTCTTTAAGCCACCAGTTTTAAAGATTATTCTCAATTTGCGACCACTTTTCCTTGCGTTCTTCTTTTCTATGCTTCAGTTTTCTTGAATGCCTCTTTTCTATGCATTGGAACAAAATTTCAAATCTCCTCAAACTTTTGTCCCTTTTTATATTAAAAACACTACCTGATCCTTACATCACTACGAAACTCAGCGTATTTAAAATGTGCTTAACCCTACCAATATTTACCTTTGAAAATACACCAAACCCCTTAATTAGAATTTAAGTGGCTGTTAATTTGTGAAACAGACCCCTCAATTTGATCTTAAAATTAGATTTAAGGCACCAGTGTGAAACCCCTTAATCTTAAATCTAAGGCATTAATTCAGGAGGTTATATTTATTAAGGGACCAATTTGAAAATGTAACGGGAAAATGTTGTAGTTTTACCCCTTAAGCAGCCTTAATCTGTGCACTTTTTCCCTTAATTTTCCTTCATTTCCTGTATGAGAAGGGTAAAATTAAGGGGTAAAATTAAGGCGTTTGGTTTCTTAGTGCATTGTGTTACATGTACATGTATGAAGGGAGCGATAGAAATTGTTCACAGTGACTTTGCGTAATAGATGTTAGCATTATTATAACTCTTTATTAGTCCCATGGGTGGGATATTTGCATGTTTGAAGATAAGATATATTAAGGTTACGAACGTTTTTACTTGTTCTGTAGAGCTACTGCTTTAGAGACCCAAAGTTTTGCTCTGGCAGCAACATTATGTTTCTCTCTGTCAGCTGTGTGGCCACTGAGTGACATAGAACTTTGACTTCTTCAGGAAAGAAGGAAGCAGGAAGGGTGAGTGGTGCACATGTTCACCATTCCACTTTAAAAATAAAGGTGCTAAAAGGGCTCATTGGAGTGAAGCCACAGAAGAGCCACTTTTAGCTCCTTTAACTAAGTACTGTTTGAGCTTTTATTTTTATGAGTGCAGTTTAGACATCAAACAAGTGTTAAATAATTTAGTAGTCTGCCCTCAAATTATACAGGTCAGATTTAAGATAAATTGAACAAATTGGTTTACCAGCAAATGTACCTAAATACAAGCATGACAGAAAAAAAGCCATTTGATTTTTATTGGGCTAGAAATTTCCATTAAGCTCTCCAGTTTAATCTGAACGGAGGGGCGATGATGGCCAGGGAAGAGGCAGGGGATTAGGATGTATAACAGGACGCAGATGTGAGCTCAGTTTCCAAGAGTGGGACTTCTAGTGTCCCAAGCCTTTATATGAGAATAAAGCTGATGTGAAAAGATGAGGACAGGAGAGGAAAGTCTGTGGCCCAGACCAGAGCTTTCTTTTCACCCACATGAGCTGTTTGCTCAATGGCCCTTGTTCACCTTTTTCCACCAAAGAGCGTTTGTAAGTATTTCATGGTTGTTAGAGTTGGTTATGCTGCACACTGCTTTACAGCCAATCAAAACTCAATATAAAACTCAAAGTGCACTCTTTAAATGTAAGGTTCTTAAGTGGTTCTTGGCTTGGATGTATATTTCTAAGGAAATCCTCTCTATGATATAGAAATAGACATTTTGTGCAGGTTCATTAGCTTTAAAAAGAAGTTATGCACTTGCACATCTTAGAAAAATGGTTCTTCAGAGAATCATTCAACGAAAGGCTTTTAGGAAATCATTCCAAAGAACCATTTTAGTGTGGTTTGGGAGTCTGATTACAGTGTGGATTTTATGTGCCTTAGTATGACTGTCAGAGTTTCCACTTTGATCATCCATTTTACAAGAAAGGATTGGATGTTTCTAAATGTCCATTTTAGCTTCTTCTTCGTTTGTATTTCCTGAAAGTTTATGCCGACATCAGTGGCTTTAAAGGCTTCGAGTTCTCAGCTTTCCTCCCTTCAAAAGAGCCAAAGGCAGATGTCGTTTTACAAGGTGGCACCAGTGGGAGAGTTCACACCCGGCCTGAGATTCTGCAGGCACATTCCCAGTTGGCCCTGGATAACAAGAGCGAGCTGGAGAGCGAATGGGGAGTGCAGGGGAGGCAGGAGCGAAATAGGGGAAAGACAGGAGTGTGCTCATCGGATTCCAGTTTTTAAAATAATGTGACACATCGAGACGAGAGGCCCATGTGTGATGACTTGATTCTGATGTTGCACAGTGCAGATCAGTAGCTCCTGGAAAATACTGTCGGTCAAAGAAGACCGGCCATATGGTAACCCGAACGGACAGAACTGTGAAGGACACATTATAAAATCACTAGCAAAGATTCATCTGGAATCGTCTGCCAATTTCAGACTTTTTTTTCATATATTTTGTACATTTAGCAAATTTGCAGATTTTATGTTATTTTTGTACTGCCTTGTTTTCACATAGTCTGCATAAAGCACCTCAATCGTGTCTAATAAACCAAGCTGGGCCACAGTCGGGCCTGTACTCTGTGCACTTTTATAAGATGCTAAAATGTAAGTATTCACAAGATTTCCTGCGATAAACTGGCAGTGGACCTGTGGCTAGTCTGTAGCAGATGATGAAAAAGCATAACCCTTGTGCAAATAATAGACTTTTTCATTTCAAATGGTGACTGGTGTGTGTTTGCGTTTGCTTTTAAAAACAGTTCTCTGATTTATTATCCAAACTCAACTTTGAAAGGTAATACACATTAAACCACCACCTTCTTTTTGAAATGCCATGTTCTGCTGGTCTATCATGTGACATATTGCAGCTCAGTGAATGTTAATGGTGGAGATTTGCATTGTGATGCAAATGGGCCATTTTCAGTTGTACAGAGACCTTATGAGTTAACATAATGTGTTAAAAACCACTTAAAATAAACACAAGACTGGTTCTGCTAACCAGAAGATTGCATATTTTGTGCCTCCCAAAGGAATGGAATGTCAATGACAAATCTTTGCCTTCTGAGTCACCTCAGGTCATCTATGCATTTCAAGCAAGCTCTGAAGACGGCATCAATCAAAGTCATGGTAATGTGATACTCATTAGGCATTTCTGGATTAAAGCTCATTAAGTGCTCTGGTTATCATCTGCCCGTAATGAGGGAAATGCCATTTACAATGACGTGTGAGACCAGTCTCAGATCACCTCTGCTGTCCCTCTGAGTCCTCTCTGATGGGTCTTGCTGGGCAGCACTCCCGAGATAAGTAAACATGGGGGCAAAGGGACCGGATGGGGACAGAAGTGTTATCAGTGACGTTGGCGAAGGCCTGCTGGGCCGCTGCTCAGCCCACTGACTCCAGGCCCCCCAGGAGCCTGCAGAGTGATGGAGCTCCTTTCCGACCTGCTGGGACTCCAGACCACAGGGCAGCAGGCCCACACTCCTCCAAACCAAAACATTCAACCCAAGTGCCCACGGTGAGGATTTAACAAAACTAAGCAAGCCCGTCTGTTCCCTTCCTGTCTGCAATGAAACATTTAGGTACACAATTACACATCTCTCTCCCATCAAAAAAAAAATGTAGTTCTTAGATTAATAAAACATCTTAAATGCTTATTTTGTGTTACATTCTAGGAAGAACTTTTAACTGCAAATGCAAAAAGTACTTTTCACTTGAACCGTGCTAAAGGCATTATTTCACTAGAAAAAGTCAAATCGTACTTGCAGTTCTTAAAAAAGTACAAAGTTGATGAATCTCAACCCCTTCAGACAAAAACTGACAAATGAATTCAGAGCCCAGAACCCCCAGTGCAGCTACCAAAACCTTAATGTTGAGTCAAAGAAAAATATTTACGTGGTAGCCCTTCAACTGGCAGATGACCAAATATTTATAGGAGAGGGAAAGCAAATGTGCCCACTAATGCTGGCCTGTAGTTTCAGGCTCCTCCTTCACTATGAAACTGGGGACTGCTGCTGTAATGGGCTCTCTCCAGGAAGCCTCAGTGCTGTTTGCCCTGTACACTTTGCACAGCACTCATCTGCAGACCCTCTGACTGAGATGGAAATGAGGGTCCGACTGCAGTTAAGCATTGATGAGGGGATTAGAGGGGGTAGGGTTGCTGATGGCTGATAGTTGAGGGGAAAGTTGGTTCATCAGGAGGACATGTTTTAACATGCAGGTCATTGGGGCAGGGTTCAATATAAGAGAGATTCATTTTGAGTGCAATGATATTATTAATAGTTATGATGAAAGTGAAAGACATTTTTGGGGTAATTCCGTGCCCTTAGCTTCCATTCTTCTGGGTTCCTTGCTCTTCCTGCATTAATTAGATTAGATTCGCACTTTGAATTAAAAGAGCAAAAACTTGGTGTATTTTTGGAGCCCTATCATAGAAGAGCCACTTTTTGACTGCCTGGAGGATCTTTGGGTGCTTTGTGAATCAGTGGGGGATTGTTTGAAAAACATGTTTATAAACATGATATGTGATTGTGAATAACCTTATAAAAACTCCACTCCACTTTTTTATGAGAACCATTCAGGAACCATTATTTTTAAGAGACTTTCTGATGGGTCAGTGTGGTCTTCAATCTGAATGCTTTTCAGATTTTTTGGTTTGCTGAAGCTGTGTTGAGGCTTTTGCCGGGAATTGTGTGCATGACAGCTGCTGTTGCTCTTTGTCTAAAGAGGGGGAAAATCGCATTAGTTTTCTTTGGGAAAGGCTCTATGGTAACTACAATTTGAGGCTGATGACTCTTGGGGGAGTGAAATCAATTGAGCAAGAGAGCAGGGGAACCGAGAGCAAACTGAAAGAGTTGAAAGCTGAAGGAGCATTTCTGCACCACACGTATTTACTTATCTCACAGCCTGAGAGAAGGCCATATTTGTGCAGGCCGTCCTCGTTGTAGAATCACAAATTCAAGAGAAAGGCCACCTTACTTCACCGCGTAAGTGATGCAGCGTAAGTGATGCAGATCAAAGATCACTTTGACTGCGATGACAGCTTTAAATACCATTCATTCTCACCATCATTGCTGAGGACTTCGACATCTAACTGCATGCCCACAGTGAGTTCCATTTCCTGGTCTCACACACGTCCCATTTATGGAACGCAAAAGTTGTTCTAAGGTGAAGTGCGTGCAATTTGCATCTATTGGAACAATATGTGGAGTCAACAACCTGACCACAGTTCAGTTGATGTGGGCCAGCACATCTTGGCTCTCACCTTCCCTCAGTAGATAGAATTCTAATGAGGTAATGCGGGCCGTATGTGTGCTGGAGGGAGAAGAGAGAACGCCACTGTCTCAGGCCACACTGCAGGGAATTAGAACACAAAGCGGAGGTTCTAGGGTCTGTATGTACAGTCTGTCAGGAATGTCATTGGAGTTTTTGTGTTAAACCGCTGCGGTCACCATGTATGAAGATGATTTGAGACGCAGACTAAGTCACCCTGTGTAATGTAAAAAATTCTATGGTGTGGCTGACGCAGCAATGCTCCAAGAGGGCGAAGAACCTTTTTTGCGTTATTCTCATTGTTGATGGTTAATGCAAGGAGATGGTGTGTCTTCGCTGAGGTCTGACTAAGTGAAGAACATTTCCTGGTATCACCTCCCATAAAAGAGTCTGCTTCATATCTCGCACGCAACACTCGCCAGACTTTTATGAGATTTCCCGAAGATGTTCAAGACCTAATCAATGGAAAATACCACATTTTCGATTCTGAAAGACAAAAACAATGTATATAACAGCCTTAAAGCTAAGATTCAAGCTCTTTCCTTTCACTTGCAGTGAGACCAAATGGTGTATTCACTACATCGCACAGCAATGCAAATGAACATGTGGAGGAATTTATCTAATCTTGTATCTTTAAGCCAGATAAGAAGCTGAATGGAGGGAAGTACTGCTGGGACTGTTTACAGATTGCAGCATTTGACCTTTGATGAATGCAGTTTGAAGTTTTATTGTTTTAGTGCCTGCACGCTTTTCACATTTTATTTGCAGTGAATTTACCTGTTAGGTTCAGAACCCAGATGTTATTATAACTGCACTTGAACGATTTCAAATTCATTGTTTCATGACTCTTAATATCCCGTTGTAGCTTACATATGGATCTCCTAAGGCTTTTTTTGGTGAACTCTATGGTTACGTCTACAATTTTGGCACAATTGTTCCATTCCCACTGTCAGCATTCTGTCCCTCCTTTAAAAAATTAGTGGTCAGAGTTTTACCACATTCCAACCAAAATGAAACATTCCAGTAATTGTTGTTCCTCGTCATTGCTCAATCCGAAAAGTCCACATTGCTTTGTTGCTGTTCTTTCAGCTGTGTTAAAAACCTGCCGTATCCTGTTAGTGCACTTAAATTAATGACAAAAGCTTGTAATGTATGCCACAGCCTGAAATCTCTGGCACAGTATCAGCTCTGTAGTTATATAACGTAGCAATATTGCACAATATGTGCATGCATGTTTACAGAAGAACACACAAGAAGTTCATTATCCTTGAGTGCCATGTTTAGAGAACAAGAATCAACTCCTAACCCCATTTTGTAAGCATGTATTTGTCTAAACTTGTGAATAGTGACCTGTCACTAATCTGTCATTTCCTTCCGAGTGTTATGTGGCACTGTTTTCAAAAGCATCAGCTGGCAGAACTGTGGGAGGTTTCTTCTTCTCAGCTCCATGCATTTGTTACACTTTCCTCAAAGATGTGCAAATCCTTTACTCTTCTCCAGGACTATCAACCTTGTGAGTGGAAAGATTTACAGCTCGCCATAATCATTTGCAACTGTCCCACCACGCTCTAACGTGTCTGAGTAATAAATCTTATATATGATATGAGCTCACATTGTTGGAAAGTAGAATAGCTCCAAACCTTCACTTCAACAAGCTGATCAACCAAAAGGTGCTCAGATTTCTTTGGTATTTAGACTGAAAATCAGTGTAGCATTTTTCTTGGTTTCATACAGTGGGATATTTGTTGTGGGTTATAGATCAAAACAATTGCCACAATGCATATACAAACCCCAAAGGCCTCAGAGAAATGATGTTTAGAGGAGCACATATCACAGCTTGACTCTCTGGTTCAGTAGCATCTGGATGGTTGCACACATTATAAGAGGGAAGTCATAGAGGCTTAGGAAAAAGCCCACATGTGAGGCTCGCCCTGGGGAGAGGGCGGTGCCAAAGTATCAAACCCAGTGGGGATAGCTTCTGCTGTCTTATTGTGGATCTAAAGTGGTGGCCTTTGTGTCTTTTCCTTTACCTCCTCTGGTGTGACACAATCTTTTCCTATACGGACCACCAGATGGGTTAATCAACAGATGGCATAGCTCTTTACTGATGTTTTGGGCAGTGAAAGCTCCAGTTTCCCTTTAGAGAGTAAAGACAAAGGCCAGTTGCACAAGGTCTCGACTTCAGTAACCCATGGGAGGACTGGAATGACCTGCTTCTGATTGTATGCATGGTGCTACGAAATTGGACTGTAAAGCCAACTGAAAAAAAGCCAATGTGCTCTTTGTTTTATCTCGTGTGAATTCTAGGATTCTAATAACTTAATAACCAACATGTGAACAAATATTGTGCACAGTTTTGGTTTCAATATTTGGAAAAATCCTGGATTTATTGCCTCAAAGGCACTGTTTCCTTGCAGACACTGTGTTTTCACATCAGACCAGCTCATTCCTAAACAGGTCTTCAGTCCCTGTGTGCTTTTCTCTTTCATCTGAAATGGTCGGCCAGCCAGTAGTACTGTGAAATTAGAATTCCTGTAAATGCCTTAACTGTTGGCAGTGTGGTCCAGAATGGCCTCAGAGGTCGTGAGGCCCGCTGTGTAGAGGACTTCATGCTTTTGATGGCAGAGCTCAGCACAAACAAAAACAATGTATAAAGTAAGCCATGAGGTTTGTGATGTAGTAACTAGAGATGGCAATAATATGATACTAGGCAGTGTAAGGTGTCCATGACATATGTGAACACACCACAGCAAACAGTGTGAACAGAATGAAAGAGTTCTCTGCGTTTAACCCACTCAAAAGCAGTGGTCAGCCAGAAACACAGCGCCTGGGTAGCAGTGTGCGGGGACGGTACTTTGCTCAAAGGTACCACAGAGGTGTCGCTAGCAGTCCTGGGATTCAAACCCATGATTTTCTGAACTAACCACCAGTGTTGGGCAAGTTACTTCAAAACTGTAATTATTTATTACTTGTTACTGTCATTTCAAAGTAATTTGTTACATTACAATATTACTTTATTTAAAATGTAAGGCATTACACTACTGCTGCATTACTTTTAAGTTACTCTCACCAAAATAACTGGAAATATGGATTTGGCAATCTAAATGTAGCTCATGATGCTC
>JBBPCY010000150.1:16764455-16791214 GCA_037974405.1 Brachyalestes nurse
TTAGCTCATTACACAGCCAGTGGAAGGTGATGTGGTGTCTGACTGAGCTGGGCTTATGGTTAAAAACAGTACTATCCAACATAGATTAGTTGCAGGTTCACTCATCTCTCTGTTCTGTCTGACTACAAGAAGTGAAACATTTTGTTTGGACATTTCTCCTCTTCTGATCTCGCGGTGATTTTGGCGAATTTGTATGAAGAAGAAAAAAAAAAACCATCACGTCATTCCGGGTTTAAAATGCGCTGTAACGCACGTTACAGACATAAAACATTACCAAATTTATTTCTGTAATGCATTACAGTAATTTGTTACTTTTGTAAAGCATTACTCCCAACACTGCTAACCACTAGGCCACCAGCTGCCCCAGTGATATTGGGTCGATATCAACAGAAAATACTGGATTGCATATTGGATGGAAAAAAACAATTAAGTCCTATAGCAAATCTAGCCTTAAACATCACACACTCATGAGTGATGCCAATAGCGGTTTAGTCCTTTGGGCATGTTAGACTTTTAGGGTTAGGGTTATTTTAAATAAAGTGCTTCAGTTAAAAACAGGTCATTTTTGAGCTTATTACTTTTTAAGGAAAACAATGAGTAGCAGTATCAGAAGATACTCAAGACAACAGCATCAGAGGCAGATAAGAAAAAATAATATCATGCCATCTCTCGGAACAAAAACATTTATCTCCGTTACAAATTACATAATTACAAAAGATTTCCTTTTTCGCAAGTGTCAAAAGCTGAAGAACAGTTTGTCTGTAGTTCAGCTGTACTCCTCTGTATTTGCCCTGCCAGTGACCAGCTGGTATTCGAATGGTCCCTGATATATTTATTGTTAAAATCAAAGGAGTGTTGAAATAAACAGTGTTTAAAACTGTGTGATGACAACATGCGGTGTGGATTGATCGGATGACAGCAACAATCAACAAGACATAGAATCTCCATGTTGTGCAAGGGCCTTTTTGCGGGCATAAAACAGAACTAAATGATCTCGCACACAAATCAGTCAGTAGTACCAGTCCCTGAGGGACGGAAGAAGACACTGATTAGACCACTGGAATGGCTGTCAGTCAGCTCTTGTCATGAGCTGCTCAAAGAGTCCACAGTCCCCATTTCTTTTACATGATGCACAGCAGTGCTTGGCAGCTACACTTTTAAAATGACATATTTCTAAATGATGCTTGGTTTGGACATATGGATCTAAGAAAAACCTTTCATTTTTCCAGAAATATGCACTCTCAAAAATCATGGATACTAAATGGTTCTTGGCTTGTATGTACATTTCTAAAATCCTTTCTATGCTATAGAACATTTACATGATGTGGATGTTGATTTTAACTTTAAAAATGTTCTTAATGCTACATCTAATTTACATCTCAGCTTACAAATTTCTTTTAAGGGACCACAAAGTCTGATCATTTTACCAAATAGTAACTGACAGAGCCATACTTCAGGCAGATCATTAGTTTAATGTGATGCTGCAAAAGTTCAGATGTGTGTTGGACAGTGTTAGATTTCTTTGGTTGAGAGAGAAGGTGGGATACTGGTGGGTTGTGTGTTGATTTTATACTAACTCCACACGGAAAGACAAACACTGGTCAGACAAGGAACACAAACATTTTTTCCGGATGCATAAACAGTATAACTGCTCAGACAATGTAGAAAAGTTTACTTTTCTAGCAGAAACTTAAAACCCCGCCACAGAAGATGTGCCTTGGGCAAAAGATTAGACCGCGACTTTCCTCTCATTACTGCTTCGCATTAACCCAGAAGGAAAGAAGAAAAGGCAAAAGCTTTGAGATCGAGGTTGCTGTCATGTTGGCTTGAGGGGACATCAAATTGCAGAGTTTCAGGAACATCATTCACCGAGGTCTTAGGAGCTGCTGACATGGCTGTGGGTGAAAAGGGGCAACAGAGCGTGGGCCGTTAAAGCACAGTACAGACACACAGACAGGGCGTCCCCTGAAATGCTGGTCACTCCTTAAGTGGCTTTTTTCATGCATCCCTGAGTCACAAAGAGAGATAAAATGACAAAAATGTCTTTATGCTGCTCTTTTTTCAGATGGCCTATGTGTATGCACACTTTACAATCACATGCAGCTGTCTGTTAAAACCCCTTTGGCTCACTTTAGGTTTGAAAACTTGTTTCCTGCTCCAAACTTGTGTGTCTCTGATATGCGTTAATCAGTTAATGAGCTCCCTCCGCTGGCCCAGAGTAAGAGGAAAGGAGTTGTTTTATCTTTATTTTTAATTTTTCTCTTTTTTTTTTATAGATAATCACATTCAGCTGTCAGAAAACTGCGCTTGATTTGATGGATTAGTGGAAATCAAGCACATACTGTATGACTTCATCTTGACTTGCATCAGTGCAGAAAGGGTTGAGAATGTAATTTAACAAAGCTTTGAAAAGTTTCGTTTTCTCCAGCTGTATGACTGGTGTGTGATAATTTTACCAGAGACCAAAGAGGACAACATGTAAAAAGAAAACGAAAAAAAATAATTCCAAAGAACTTTTTCTGCACCTGTTTTTAAGAATATAATTACTTTCATTATTCGTTTGGAAGTTTTGGCTCATGAAGTTGAAATAAAAATAATTTTAGTAACTATGTTTTCCCTTTATTTCCATTTTCAATGCGTACTGTCAACTTTAGCACTCCCAAGTAAATCATTCATTCATGTCTAATCATTAACTTCTCGTACTCAAGCCTATGAAAAAGCAAGCAGCTGTAATTAAAGCCTTAAAGCACTTAAAGCATGTGTGAATGGGCTTAAATGAAGTCAGTTCAGTCACAGAGTAAAACAGCATGTCTGATTCCCCTGACAGGTCTTGTTTACCCAGTAGATGGGCTCAGCATGTGTCAGTGAAAGTGTGTAGGTAAAGCTCTTCCTTACAGGCCATGCTGCAGTGTCGGTTGTGCTGCTGTCCATCATGCCTCCCCTTTCTCTCAGCTGACACTTAGGCTTAATTTACAAGCTCTGTCTGCTCCATAAATCTGCATCTGTTAACACTTTACAACATTTTTTGGCTTGATCTCAAAGAATAAAAGCATTTAAGAGTGCATTGCAGATGCCTCACTGTCCAGCCAGTAGCTGTCCGTCAAAGAGCAGTTGGAGCTAAAAGCAGTGACCTCGTGACAGCTCTGGTTTCAACCCTTATGATCTTCAGCATTATTTCAAAATGAATTTCACCTTCTTCCATACTAAATCAGGGTTGTAACAAAGTTCATATGAAATGTTACTGTGTGGGAGAACAAAAAAGACTTTGTTCCTAACTTCTAGTCTAATATCTAATGTTAGGAGAATTTAAGTTATTTTTCAGTGATGATATATAAAAATAGGAAGGAAATTAACTTTGACAAAACAACAAAATTGTGATACAAATGTTGTTTAAGAATCAGTAAAGGTTTTAAAAATAAATGAAAAAGGAAAAAAAAAAGGAATCTTATAAGGAATAGTGTTTTTTGGACAAACCCTCATTGTTTGTGGAGACTTTAGACGGCTGTCTCTCAGCGTGTGCTGGGAGCAGACTGAGTTATGACTGGGTGAGCTCCTCTGAGAATTGGGCTTTTTGTTCGTATTTGTTCCTCTCTGACTCTTATGATTCACTGGGCATCACCAAGCAGCTGCGTTTTGGGGAGCAGTGTTTACCCAACCCGTCTTCATTGTTTGATTTCACTTTGAGTTTTCTTCTCCATTTTGTGCAGTTCCTCATTATCAGTGCACTTTAGGCTTCCGTGTTTTTAGCCCTGGAATAGCTGTGGTATTTTCCTACCACATTTCTGTCTGAAAGCTGAATTCTCGGGTTATAGGGCTGCCAGGCCAGCATGATGAGCAGACAGAGAGAGAGACCAAGAGAGAGTTTAGAGAGAGAAAGAAAGAGAGCGAGAGAGAGAGAGCGATAAAAGGTTTAGAGAAAGAAAGCAAGAGAGAGAGAGAGCGAGCGAGAAAAGGTTTAGAGAAAGAAAGCGAGACAGCGAGCTGTAGAACATGATGAACTCTCACTGGGTCAGAGACGGAGGGGTGAGGTGAGAGGAATGAGGGTCCGTTTTCAGTGTTTCTAGAGCTGTGTTTGATTAGCCGCTCATGGACGTGCTCTGTTCTAAATTAACTCCATAGCAATTTCTTTTCTCTTCTCTTTAGACAGAGAAATTCTGGGTGGGTCAGAAAGATGCATGAGGGGCCATCAGCCACCCAGCGTCTCGAGGGCTGGGGGGGCAACATGCAATTGCCTCACTGGTTTGAACACGCACTCATGTTTCAGGCATTTTCCCCGTGATATTTCATGCTTTATCATCAGATCACTATGATATCATAAAGCGAAACACCAAACACCCATATGGACTCAATTAGAGAAACTGTACCACTAATGACATTTCAGAAATCCAAATGAGTAATGACATCCCATCTCCTGTGACAGTAATTCCTGTGGTTTCATCTATAGACAATAAACTAGGGAATGGATTAGTCAAGCATGCATATTATCATATTAAACAAATTAGTTTGCTTTTGAAGCTTTCAGTTTTCTTTGCTTGTAGTCTGAATAGCCATTCTCAGCATATTCTTTAATGCCATGATTAACATTATAAAGTGCAATGACTGGAACTTATCTCTTGGCTGGAACGTTTGGCTGGGCAGATCAGCAAGAGAAAGGGTCTTGGAGGCAT
Source organism: Brachyalestes nurse (assembly GCA_037974405.1). Classification (NCBI taxonomy): domain Eukaryota; kingdom Metazoa; phylum Chordata; class Actinopteri; order Characiformes; family Alestidae; genus Brachyalestes; species Brachyalestes nurse. The sequence goes on from JBBPCY010000150.1 coordinate 16,769,123, forward strand.
GGGACAGGTGCTGTGGCCTTAGCCTGTCCTGGTACAGCTCTGTAGCAGCTGTGTGTGTTTCTGTATGCGTGAATGCACTCTGGCATGAATGAATCAGTGCTCTGGCATGGCTTGAAACCGTCCTGCTCCTGTGTGGCTGGCCTCCATAAAATCCCATCCAGATTTCCCCGTGTTCTTATCATGATGGAGAGGGCAAGCATCCACAGGAGGTCCTCTACTTAACACCAATTTGCCTCCCCGCATGTGTTCTTTGATGTAGCCATCTTGGCGGAGGGAGGGGGGTCATAAATATGTGCACTTTTCAACTTGCCTCTCCACTGCGCAGACACAGGGATCCAGACCCAGCAACTTTTCCGGTCCAGGGGTCATAAACCCACCACAGGCTACACAAACAGGGCACTAGGCACCATGGAAGCGGCCTTGCTACATATGGATCTGGCCATAGTACACACAGAATGCAGCACTAGATTTTTACTGTGTTTTGTTCATTAACCGTCCCAGGTCCCTGTGGTGGATATGGTTTGAAACTGATCTTTGTATGTTTTGTTTACGTTTTCTTCGCTTATATATGAATGAAACCAGCAGAATCTAGTATAAAGTTTCAATTCTAAACTTTCGTTCCAAACCACGAAAGTTTAGAGGAGATGTTGCTAAAAGAAAACGCCTTGTTCTTCAGTTTTTACTGTTTTCTTAAGAAAGTATTATAGCTGATACTGTTCAGCAACTCCCAAGTAAGGGGGAGAACTTTTGGCTGTCCTTCCCTGAAATCTACAAAGAACAAAAACTAAAGGGAGCTTTCTGTGTGAGCAAGCATCCTCCAACTTTATAAGCAGTTTAAAAGTCTTGTCATGTAGACTTGACCTGAAAGGATTATGGCGCCATTTGGCAAGCAGGAGGTGCTGAGAGTGCCTGCCTCTCTCTCACAGCTAGAGCTTCAGCCAAAGAATCAACCTGTTACTGTAAACCCGTCATTTGCACAGTTGCAGTGCAAACGCATTAGTCAAAGCTGCTGGCACAGACTTGTGAGAGGAACGTGACACAACTAGTTTTTATTCCTCCCAAATCCTTTCCTCTTTAACAGTACTTTCATATCGATAAAGCAGAGAGAGAGAGTCATTTTTGACTTTTAAGGGTTTTATTCTTCAAAAAGGTGGATAAAAGTGTATTGCTGGCAAGGCTTTGTTGAAAACAGTGTCAGTGTTAGGCCTGCTGCACACAAAGAAGGGGCGCTTCTTGTCAGGCTTGAATAAGAAACACAAGAATGAAATGCTTGGAGAGCACTTCACTGGATCGAGAAGGGTCGTCTCCGGATGGTGGCAGAATTCTGTTAACCCCTGACTTACAGCACAAAAGCGCCCATTGTAGTTGTAGGCTGGATGCACGGTTTTTTGGGGCACATTGGGTGAATGTAAAATAAGGCTTCCCCCTTCCTCCCTCTCAGCCATTCTTGTCTCTTTTATTTCAGGCAAATGTAAGGAAAAAGCCATTTACTTACAGATGCATTGCCATAAAAACAAATTAAAATGGTCCAAGAAGGCCTGCTGGGGAAATAATCTGTTTTTTAGGAACAGGTTGGGCTTTGAAATTGAGGCTTTTGAAATCCTGGATTTCAGCTGTTGTTCTCTGGCTTGAATCCCATTAACACAACACGATGAATAAACTCTGTTTGCTGAGGGTCACAGCCCTGTGAACGCTCCTGCTCTTTTTTAACCCTTCACAAATTGGCCAGCACCACAGTGGGTATTAGTTGTGGGGAAAGAAGGGCTTGGCACTGCTCTAAATTAGAAATAATTCTGCTTTTATCATGCAAAATCAGAGCAGGACATGTGGTACAGATTAGAATGCTCAGAGATCCAGCAGGCCGTTGGACATACGGTGGAAAATGCCATATCAGAAAGAGCAGCCAGTAAGGTTTAACTGGCCAGTAATCTGTAACACAAGTGGCAAGCGATGATAGAGAACGCTTTATATTGAGGAGCGTCGGGGTGCGAACCTTATTAAAACCAGCTGCTACAAGGATCACCTCTAGCACCTCAGAACGCTTCCAAAATGCAGCAGCCCACCACAGGAACGACAACATCTTTCAGCGTTCAAGGACGAAGCGTGTGAGCAGAGTCAGAGATAAGGGCCGTGTTCAGCCAGCGTCGTCAAACTTGATGTGCTACATCAGAATACAGAGCCGCAGGGACTAGTTTCCATAACACAACCTGATTTGCCAAGGGTTATTCCATCTGGAGCGAAATCTGTTTACTAAACAATGTCAGTTTCCTGTTACTGAGAAAGTAGTGAAAGAATTGTGAGTCTGGGTACTTCTGTCATCCATTATAATTTGCATAATTACTTTTGTATGATGCTATTGAGGATTTTGGCAGTATAGAAAACCTGTATGCTCTGAAGAAGTGATTCAGTGCTTATAAGAAAAATCAAGGCTGGAGAAAAATGACTATTTCTACGATCCAAAGTCTTTTTCTGATTTGTTTCTGTTTAAAGTCACATTTTAATTCACAGTGCTCTTTTTACAGTATAAAGAACAATGTAGCTATTGTGTAATACCTGCTGAATTGTTCCAAATGTGGATAGGATGCTTAATAATTACAGTCGAGTTCCATAACTTATGTGATATTTACACAAGATAAACACAGGAAATAGAATCTCTCTATCGTGAATGTTTTTGTATGATTGTGCCAGTGGTTACATTTTTGTTCTGTTAACTTTCTATTATAAGAATGTTAAAATTGCATTTTACAGTTTCAAAGATTTGGAATGTTTTGTTTTTTGTTTTTTTTAAATGGAGCTTCTGTGGCCATATTATATTTATTAATATTAATTTGTTATATAAAGTTTTTGTCACCGATTTTGTCTCATGTATGTTGGCTGCAGTGCTAAGGGGTTATTACAAATTCTTAACAGTACAAACATCTTCCATACAAAATTACAAAACACTGTGAAATAAAATGTTACTCTGTTTTTATTTCCATTTTTAAGAGTGAATTGTTCCCAGTCCTGGCAGGAATGGGCCCTTTATTGCACAGCTGTGTGCTGGGACCTGTGTAGCTGTCTGCGTCTATCTGCCTGCTGCCTCCCTGCTGTTCTGGCCCGTGGGAGCTGACTCAGCCGAGCTGTTTCTCGCACTGACTTCAGCCCAATCTCTAGATCGATCTAAGATAAAGCATGACACCTGGTGACAGACCCCAGACCAGTGCTATGTGGAAAGTTTTGTGGGTGGCATTGGTGATGAGTATGAGGAGATAAGGCACTCATGGAGGAGATGGGAAAGTGGCACAGGAAAGAAGTTGTGATCATTACGAGAGACATAAAGCCATAAAAACGCTCAGTAAACACAGAAAAAGTCAGTTTAGCACCACATTCCACAACTGTTCTGAGTGAGAAACTGGGCTTGTGGTGTAGGCTTAGGTGACACCACTCAGGACACAGCGTCAAATCCACACACAGGAAAATTATGTCACTCAGCAGATTTTATCATCAGACAGGAGCTGCACTGTATTATAGTGATGAGTCGCCCTGTGATTCAGATTATAGAGCAAATACCATGGGAAAGTTTGAGAAAATATGAAAAACAGGAAATAGAGGTGAGATACGGGGCCTTTAAGATGCATTGAAGTGATTTGTTTTCCTGATTTAAAACAAAGCACGGCTTTTATGGCAGGCCCTTACAATTCCTGCTAAATCACCGACCAGAAATGAAAGCTGGCTGTCTGATAATCTCTGTCTGTGTTCTTGATTTCACAAGCCATGTGCTGATACGGTCATGTAAACTACCACAGAGAGATACCATTGAATAAACTTTGCCGTTATCATTCTATGTAATATAACCACTGTCATGCAGGGCCATGTGCACTGAAGTGATTTACAACTGTCACGTCCGTATCCAAGAAAAACATGTTGTCTCTTATTCTCATATTTGCTGTCTTAGGAAACTAAACTTACAAGCTGAAGTCTTTAGGAAACACTTTCCAGAACACAGACTGACTGGGCTAGGACCTCTGACTGGACTTGGACACATACACTATGCCTGACACTGTGCCTTTACAAGAAATGAAATTCATATTCCCTTTGGGTCAGCCAGTGCGTATTTGTGCAGCTGGCGAGGCAACGATGGCACATGTTATAGGTATTTACATAGCTGGGTAATGTTAATCAAAACCTATTAACATCTTAGGGTGGCAGAGGTTATGGTCAGACATTCTGACATCTCATGTATCTCATGTATATATTATAAAAATAAAGGTGCCTCAAAGGGTGATTTCATATAAAAACTACTTTTGGTTCCCTAAAGAGCCCTTCAGTGGATGTGTTACTGTATGTAAATTGCATGAAGAATCAGATTCAGAAAACTTTATTGATCCCAGAGGAAATAATCTTTCAATGTTGAAATATCACATCATATAAAGGTTTACTAATTAAAGAGTGTTGCTAGAACTAGCCAATAACCATTCAGAAACCTTTTCTTTACGCTTACATTTGGCTAATAGAGATAAATTGTTTTTAGCTGGGGCACGGTGTTCATTCAGTGTTTTGTCACACCTCATCAGAAAGTTCTAAACCACCAAGGACGTTCGTGGTGGTCCACTGCAATGCTTGAGTGAGTTTTCCAGGTGTTTGCTAAAGTGCTCAGAGCTCGTCTTGAGAAAAGAGATGTCTGATTCTTAATGCTAGGAAGAGGATCCTTGGCTTGTGCAGTAAGGCTTCAATTTCCTCTGCAAATTGTGGTGGTCTGGCCAGTCAGCAGGGTCGCCCATTAAACCGCAGTAAGACGTGAGGAATGCTGCGACACGGAGGGATGTTAGCATTCTTATGTTGCTCATGGAGAGAAGACATGCCAGGGTCTGACTGCTCTGTGAATGAGGGCAGCTTTTACCAGTGCCTGAGGACAGGAGCTTTGCTTCGTGTCCTGACAGCCTGTGAACCTAAACATGAAGGGCTCATCTCATTACTGAGCGTATAACACTCTTTTCTTTAGCGTTTAGCATCTCTGACAGCCTTCTTCGCCTTGATAACCAAGCAGACATGAGATGAATGGTACAGGATTTTCAAATGTGAAATGGTGTGAGCAGGTTAATCTGTTACAAAGTCATCTATCTATATTCTCAATCAGAACTTTCACATTTTAAGAAGAAAACTATTTTGCTCAACCCTTGGATCAAAGAGCTTCTCATCTCTCAGCATAGATGTCACTCAAAGAAGTAGGTGCTTTATGTTTCGTGTTTAGGGGCCCCGAAGAGCTTATAGGGTTTCAGAGCAGAGTCTCTTGAGACAGGAAATGGGCATCGTACATAGAGATTTCAACACTTTTGCACATGAGGGTGGGATGATGACTGCTGTCTGCTGCTTGGTGCTTTATAGCTATATAAAAACCACATGGATAAATAAACCCTATGAGCACTAATGTCACCTCGCACCATGTGTTAAGGAAAGTACCTGTGTCTTATGGCCAGTGTTCGAATGGTCTCTCAGCCTATTACTTTTTACTTCTCAGGCACAATTACTTATTAGTTCCTGGAAAAAACTAAACTCACTACTTTTTACAGTGTAACACTCAACAGCCGGCCAGAGGAAATGACATTTAAAAGGCATGCCACTTTCCCTGCCTTAACTCACACACCAGTCATCCTTGTTTTAATTACAAATGAATGATTCTGTTTGAAAACCCAGAAACTTGCCATTAGATGCAGTTCAAAATTAGATACAGTGCCTCAAAATGAATAATTACAGATCTGGATCTGGACCTGTTTAGCTTGGGACTGTCTCTTCTTCAGCACAGGAATTCTTATCCATCAGTTTTATATTAGTACATTAAATGCTTTGTCAAGTTTTTTTTTTTTTAACCTCAGCATCACGCAGCTCTACCCATATTCACAAGGTATACAACCAGCACCGGTAACATAGTTTTTTGCAAAAGACATACAAGGACCAACACAAACAATGTACGCTAATGCAATAAATATTGCTCACCCAGAGACATGTGAGTAATAAAAGTAACATAAAGAGAAAGAGAGTAAAGAGAAAACAAACCTTGGTTTCTCACACTTTTTTCTCTTTGAACCAAAATCTGAACTTTAAAGTCCCCTTGACCAAAATGAAAGTAACCATCAAAACTATAAAGCGAATCTGAGAGTGACCATAAATAAAGTAAAACACATGAGAGAGAGGATGAGGGCTTTCAAACAGACAATGAAAACAAAATAAGAGGCAGCAGGACGACGGGGAATAACAGTGGAAATACCACAAATGATATTATGTAACCTGGTTGGCATTCATTCTGCACAGTTAAAAAATCACCTAAAGGCAGTGCACCTTGCACCTCAAATAATAACCCAGTCAATTTTTTGTGAAGCCATCACAACATAAAATTTCTATTCAAATGTGCTGCGATCACACTTTAGGCCTGTTTTCCGTGCTAGGACAATGCTTCACTACCTTATGTATTTTACTGCGCAGTGCGTAACACCAGAAGTATCAGCGCTAACTGGTCACTAAGGGACAGTAGGAGAGAAATTTGCACACGTCGGCTTAAAAGAGGGTTAGGATTACAGTTAGGGTTAGGGTTAGGGAACCCTAACCCTCTTTTAAGCCGACGTGCGCAAATTTCGTTTGAATAGATTTTATGTCGCGATGGCTTCGTCGTGAGACCGGGCTCCAAATAATGCATATGTCCTCTGTTAATTCTTTGTAATTGTAGCTTTTTGCTTGTTTTTCCAATAAAGGACAGACTAGAAAACAGTTGTAAGCTATTATTCAAGTACTATGCATAATGCCACCTCTGACAGTTTTCTATTTTTTTTCATTTTCAAAAACCTCCCACCACCCTACAAACGTGGCCCACTACACAGGTTTGCTACCCTTGTGTGAGAGTGTACCTTAAATACTGTGTGAGACATTACTTTTTACTGCGTTACCTCCAGAGCTGCTCATAACGTAATCATACACTCATTTTACATGGTTTTCTTGTGGATTTTTATGAAGATTGTTCTTTGTAATGTACTTCTTACAAAAATACTTCTTCCCAGCCTTGTTGCTGTCATTTTACAGCTTTCTCTACAGTGGAGAATTCCTCCATAATAATTTAATTAAACTGCTGTCGATTTGCTTACACTGCAACACTTCTGTACCTGCCAAACAAGTCCTGGTTTAGACTCTACAGGGTCATTTAAATGCCATTCATGTGCCAACTCCTATTTTAGCCAGTGCTCAGAAGGTAAGTGGTTTGTATACAGCTTCTCAGCTCATTTGGTCAATAGTGCATGCAGTCATTCTACATGTTGACTAGTAGATAACAAACAGCTGCACAGGCTCACTTAAGTTCTCCTGTAATGTTATCACCATTTTACTACTCTGTTTTTCTGTATTTATGTGCCATAAATTAGTATTGTGCACTACAATTAGCAGAAAATGCCATATTTTTTCCCCACAGTACTTATTTTCACTTCCCCAGGGGTGATTAAACTGTTTCATGCCACTGTACATATGCTGCACTCTGCAAAATGCAAAAACTAAAAAAACTGTGTTATATAATTATGCATTATGTGTTTTAATTGAGGCAATATTCTGCTACAGCAGTTACTGATTGGCACTTGTTTCAGCACCATAATCGAATGTGTACATGCTGCGACTCGCTAATAGCTGACCTTCACTTCACCTTAAACAAACCAAATGCAGAGAGAAAATGAAAACTGATGATTTTACCAAATTACAATCAGCATTTGTCCAGTTCTTATGCAGTGTGTGTGTATGTGTGTGTGTGTGTGTGTGTGTGTGTGTGTGTGTGTGTGTGTGTGTGTGTGTGTGCACAGACCAGATGTACATTTGTACTGAGATGGAGTGAGTGAAAAACAATTAGGGCCGGTCCCCAGGGCCAAGTGAGGCTCGAGGTTTTATGTTAATAACTCACTTCCTGTAGACTGTGATCTCACATCCTCAAAGGAGCTGCGGCCATTACTCACAGGGACTCTGGGGCTAAAAGGCCAGCACATGGTCCAAGGGCCACCTGGAGCTTTAGGTAAGAGGAGCTCTGATATAAAGACAATTTCAGCTACACAAGAGTGGTTACAGGGTTTGACCCCCAGATCCGAAGAGTGCGAGAGTGAAGAGTGCTAAAGACCTGAGCTTAAAAGTCCATCTACTGCCTTTCATCAAATGAAATGAAAAAATATCTGGACCTAACATTCTACCAGAAGTAGCTCTGGGAGCACTCATTCTGCAGTTAGCAGAGTTGGGTGCTGGGACTAAAACAATACTCCACAAACCCTGGCCAGAACTCTGGCAAACTACAGCTTACCAGTGTTGTTTTACACTGACTACACAAGAACAGTGCAATGTATAGTGCAGGCTGTCAATCAGGAGTCCTGTATGAATAGTGAAAGCATGAATCCCTTCTATTTCTGCATTCATTGAGCGTGGCAGGCTGATTATTACATTATCACAGTCTAGAAGGACCCTGCATATGTCTGGAAATGGAGCAGCCGTTCCCATGAAAGTGAAGAAAAGCCATGTAATGCCTGATTTGCCTCGGAAATGTTTGGGCTCATGGCAAAAATGTGTCCACTGTCATCCCGAATGAGATGGATGGGAAACATTTGTCATCAGGAAAGGATACAGTAACACAGTTTTACTAGTGTTTTTGTTTTCTAATCCTTTATTATTGTTATTTAATGTATGTAATCACTGTGCTAGAATATAATGTCAGAAAACAGGCATATGAGAAGCTTTAACATTGTTACTGTGTCCAAATATAACCCATTAGCATTATAACATAACATTCTGAGAAAATGTGTTGTCAAAATGATTTCACTCTGTTCTAAATCACATCAGCCAAAATGAGACAAAATGACGTGATTGTTTTACAAAAAATATTAGAGCTGGCAAAAATTGGGCTTCTAGTCTTCTAGTAAATCTGTTAGTTGTACAGGGCCTAAAATCATCTGGTTGTCAGTCAGTGCTTGTAAGTGCACACCTGTCAAGGGTATTTAATCTTAATCAGAACTGACCGGCCTTGTTGCATGCTTGACTTGGCCGCACAGCCTCTGAGTGAAGAACTTAGCCTCCCGTGAAAAACCACAGTCCATAAGCTGCAGAAGTTCTCCGGCATTTCGATAGCAGGTGAGCACGGCCCATGTTTATTTATATTACATGCAATAACAGGCTTACTGCCCTGCAAGCAGGCCACCTTTCATCCAGCTAGGCCTGACACTGCAGGGGTGTGAGAGATGAGCCGCAGCTCCGCATGCCTCTGCTCTCCTATTTGTTTCTCTTGGCTCTCTACATGTTTATTCCATTCATTCATGTTATTTTAAATGAAATATGCCAGAACAGATGCTTAGGATTCTGAGCATTTACAGGATGGATTAAATTATTGCCTTCTTTCATTCTGCATTAATTAAAGCATAACCTTTTGATAAATTCCCACTGCAAAGTCTCCGAGAGCAGTAACAGTGGGTGCAAGAAGCAACAGTGTGCAAGCCAAAGACAATGTTTTGCTGTATATCATATTTCAGTGGTCAGTGGCCATTCAAGAGCTTATGTTTCCTTTCAGATATTTTTTGAGACACAGACAATCAAATCTGAGACATTTGCCACGGAAAATTTTGTATTAACCTTTGGACTTTGTAGGACCATATGGTTTCGATGGTCCTGCTTCCATGATGAGTGTGTGTTTTTTGGGGTTTTTTTTAGCTTTTTTGCTTTGTGATAACCTCAATCTTATTACAAAAACACAGCGACGGATGCAGGGGACCCTAAGACCTCATCTCAGAGCAAATATTATCTTTTGACCCTCAGTATGTTAATTCTTCCTCATAGCTACATGCAGGGTTCACCGCCACATTGGGGTCAGAAACATGCCACATTCTGTGGGTCACCCACCTCTATTTTATTATTAGATTGTTTTGAGCATGAAGCAAATTGTTGGGAAAAATGGAAAGGCCAAGAAGTCATTATGCCTTTTGCACTTTTGCACAGTTCCAAGCTGCCATGCATGAATTATTGTTTCACTGCTGTTTGTGGTGAAAATTCATGTTAATAATAATGAGCTGTGATTTATGTCCAGTGGTTTTAATATGAATATTGTAAGACAGTGGCAGTTGAATTGCCACCAAATTGATGCATCTATTGTAATAATTTCTGTAATTTGTAACTGTAATTTGATTACAATAATACTTAGCAAAGTATGCGCTTATTTCTTCACTAAAATTCCTAATATGTACTTATTTTTTTCCAGATAGTTTCCAGATAAAGAAATACAGAAAATGCTCAATTTTTGTTGTACCTGTTCTACTCACTACGAAACCAAACCCCTTAATTTTACCCCTTAAAATTATTTCCAGGAAATTAAGGAAAATTAATGGGAAACGTGCACAGATTAAGGCTGATTAAATGGTAAAACTACTGAATTTTTCTCTTACTTTTTAAAATTTGCCCCTTAAATAACCGAAAAAATGCCTTATGTTTAGGATTAAGGGGTTTCACACTCATACCACACTCATATCCACTGTCTTGTTAAGGAATCGGTTTACAAATTAATGGCCACTTAATTTAAATTAAGGGGTTTGGCATATTTTCACGAGTAAATTAAGGTAGAGTTAAGCACATTTTAAGTAAATTGTGTTTCATAGTGACTGCCGAGTAAATGGTCACATTCTCATATTCACTTATTAGTTTTTTTCCCGAATAAATAAGTTGAATCCTGTCAAATCATAGTGAATTTTTACTCTTTTACTTTGATTTTACTTCCCACCAAACGTAAAGCAACAGAAGTGCCTAAAGCATCTGCAGTATTTTCCTTCCTGAAGGCATTAATACAGTGCCTGTGGAACAAAAATGCTTTTCATTTATTTAGACTAAGGGGCACTGAAACAGACAATTTCAGAGCGAACCTCAGGGTCATAAGCAGTACCATCATATTAACACCCCATTCAGCAAACATGAGGACAGGTCCCTCTCAAGCATATTTATGCACACAGTCCTTCCACAGTGATGGATGGTCGATATTATCTGACGATGGGAAATGAATCCTCTGCTCCATATGGTCTATAGTCTGCACAGTCTCCTATGTTGTTTATTCAGGCCTTTTTTCGAGACATCCCTCCTCATGCATGCCCTCAGACAGAGATCAAAGCATTTATAGCACAACACACTGTAAATCTGCAGACCCTGAACCTTAACATGTATGACCACTACAGGTACTGGCAATTTGCGTGGTGTGTCTTGCCTGAGGCAAAATAGGAAAGTTCTCCAGGACTTTTTAATCAGGAGTATACTGCCGTGTCTCAGTGTAACCAATTTCCATGTTTTTGTCTCATCCACATTTTCAGTTGTGAGTACTTAAGAGTAGGGGCACCCAGCTTCTGTTGAATTAGAAGTGTTTAGACAGGGAATTCATCAAAGTGTATAGGACACCAGCCTCCAGGACAAGGGTTGTGCACCCCTGACTTCGAGCTTGTCCACAGAAAACTCACTTTCAAAATGCAGGCATCACACCTAATTAAATCAGCAATTTGCACGTACCAAGAAACCAATTAGAACAGTATGGGGAGACTGACACCCCAGGAGACTCTGTGACTTTGTCCAAAATGTTCTCATAATTTGATGCTTTGCTTCAAAAGAGGAAACATGTTTCTGAGCTCATGTCGTTTGTAATTCTTTTTTAAGCATCAATAGAGTCTCTCTAGATGCTCCTTATTCAATGAGGCCCTGACTTTATATTTGCCTAGAAGGGACGTTTATACCCTGGAAATGGTCTTCTAAGCATTTTTAATTTTGACTGGTATAAGGCACCATCCATCCAACTGTGACCTCAGAAGTTCCATTGCCCTTTCAGCACTATTAGAAGCAAAAGGGAAAAGGGCAAGTAGGAAGGTGAGTTGTGCTGAAGTGTGGCCATGACCTTTAGCCCAGTTCCCTGTGTGAGGTTAAGGCAGGAGGTCGCTGACAGTCACCTAAGCTCAGCGTGGTGTGATCAATAAGAATGACTGTGTCAGTTCTGTTTTAGCTGACCAGTGAGAGGACTGTGACGTCTCAGTGCCACCCTTCTAATTCACCTCTACTGTGTCTTACTGGCTCTCTTTCTATTCCTTGTGGACATTTTTAAAATGGGACAGTTTCACTTTTGTGCTAGCATTATACAGTTGAAAACATTTGTTTGCCCTATTTAATTAACCTATGAATGCTCTTCCCACAAATTCTTTGGTGAAGAATTACAACCAGATTCACAGTTTTCACATACGTTTTTCATACTGGCTCTTTTTCAAAACGCTGTGCTACTGTACTTGACTGCACTATTATCGCTTGAAATAGACAAATGTGCCACCACGTTAATATTAGCTCAATTTGTTTTCCCAACAGTCTGTAAAGTTTGTTCAGTTTCAAAACGGTTGCACAAAGTAATCTTTTGGGAATATAACATGATAGCTCAGTTCTCTGGACTTTGTCTGTTTTGATCAAGCGCAGTCTTTCTCAAGCCCCTTTATTAAACTTTTATTAAAGACTCCAGATCCCTTGTGTGATTGTGTGAAAACTTGTGGGATTTCCTTGCATCAGCACTTACTAATAATGTGCATACAGCATTAAAGTTGGATTGAACTGAAGGTCTGGGAATGGGAATTAACATTGCAGACATCATGACAAACGTGGAGGTTTGCCAAAGGCTTGTGCAAGCATCGTGGTCTCCTCTCAGTGCTTGTTTAAGTCTGAAGATGGCTACACTGGGAGTGTGACGGCGGTGGAAGTTTTCAGCTGCTGCTGACTTTGGCAAGCTCCAGCAGGGGTAATACATGATCCATAAAATTCACAGTTGGAACTGTGCACTGGGCAAAAATGGACCAGGACCTATCTCCTACTCTTCTTTTATGAGGATGCCATTCTGCGGTTATTTGAGTCACAAACGTCTCTGTGTTTTGGCTCCAGCACTTTGTCGTGTGAGAAAGTCATACCGGATGTACCATGATAAATATTTTAACACCTACACATCTAAGATAAGCCCCTTATCATGTGCTGAATAGCCTGATTGTCAGACAGTGGTAATATCTATACAAACGAGGACTGTTCAGATGTGACTAAGCAAAAAAGGTCTCATAAGGAAATAATATTATTTATTAAGGCACAATTACTAAAACCAACCAATAAAAATGATTGTTTGCCTGTGTGAAACTATTTTTAGCATGCGCTGAAAAAAGGGATGATTGGTGAAGTCATCCCATTCACACAATACTCAATCAATCTCTTTTTTTCCCACCTGGTTTTAATAGAAGCTGCTCTCTCTCTCTTGGGCAGAACGTATTAAAGGACTTAAACACAAACATCCATAATGGATGACTATCTTAGCTAATTATAATACCCCCAATCTACCTCCAGCTGAAATTTCAGCAGATCTTCATGATTGTGTTAGCAGACACTTTTGTGACTGATGTAGCAATACTTGGCCTTCGTTATAAAGACATCCACATTTCATCTGAGGATACTTTATCCGAAACATTCCAGCAAATGCATGTTTCTCATCTGTGGAAACACTGCTCCAAATCTGTATGTGATGGCAGCAAAGACAAAGAGGTCTATTGCATTCTCCCTCACTGAGAGCTCTCTGAGTGAAACTAATTTATTCTCGTTCATCTCGCTGACAGATCAACACACTTGCAGCAGCCAGAGTCATTACAGCGTCTTCTCCTTTTCATGGCTCAGACTACAACTCTTAAATTTCTCCCACACAGTAATTAAGCCATTTATCGTAGATATTTGACAATAAAGAACAAACCTAAAACAGCTTACAACCATGTGAGGCTGGATAAAGTCATGTTCCACTTTAGCCACATTTCTTAATAGTTTTGCTATTATTTTGGTGTAAACCTGATGTGAGTCTGGGAATTCTGAATGTTGATTCTGAAAGGCAGTTACTGTTGATAACATAATTAACAATGGCTGACTAAATATTATTTCTTGGATTCCTGGCTGACAGTCTGTCAGTGGTGTTAATAAAGTCTATCTATTTTTGTAAATGAACATAATTAGTTACAAAATTACTTCATTGTGTTAAATCTATTAAACCATGGCATTCTTCACTAAAGTATGTTTCATGTTTCTCATGTCTGTCTCGCTCTAACACTTAGGGATGAATTCTCTTTGATAAACTCCTTTGCTGGGCTGGACTGTGTTATTAATGTCTCCCTGCAGTGCATATTTATCCCCAATGATTCAGATACGGATAGTACCCCATCAGATCAACAAATTATAACAATAAAGACTTGCTTATTCAATATTATTTTAAATGGACAATCAGATTTGTTCATATTCAGGCTTACCAATTGTCCACCTGATTATTGCCTTTTAAATGAGTTTTTCCCTACAGTCAATAACCAAATCATTAAATAATAATAATAGAAAGTTACATCATGTTTATTTTTTATTCCCATATTTTATTACATGAAATGGGTCTTTTATTTGTAACATATATAGTGCAAACTAGTGTACAACATTGTGATGTTTGAGTTTATAAGCTTGAATTGAAAGCTTGACAGTATATTATTGCAGGTTAACAGTGTAACTATTCGCACAAAACTGGTTGCCTCGCTTTGGAAAGTGACTGCAGTGCTGGTGGAACCCTGCAATGGCAAAGTAAGAATCTCACTTACGGGTCAGAGCTAAAGACACAGGTCATTCCTGAGTGGATATTTCTGATCCATTAAAAGTGCTGAAAAAGCCCAGTAAAGCCAACCAGGACCATTAGCCTCCCTTTCCACCCATACACTGCATTAAGTCTTTATGTATGGGACTAATAGCAGAGAAATTAAAAACAGTGAGAATGGCTCCAGCTAATTACCCATTTAAAGGCTGAGGCTCAGTCAGCGAGCAGCAGCAGGGGTGGGATCATGCTACACACAGGTTGTTCGTATATATTAACATGTATGTTTTGCTGACTGTGTGTAAATTTTTATGTATTCTTATTTCTACATGTTTGCTTTTCTTTCACTTTTTTAAGTGTTTGAGCTTCATAATGAAAAAATAAATGAAATTTTCTTAAATATGTTTTGTCAGGCTCTTTTGATTTATTTCTACTGGAGCCAGTGAATGACATCTGGATCAGAATGTTCTGCTTTAATACTGAGCTATTGTGTTCTCACAGCATGTGCTCTCAAAAGACATTTTACAGGAATAGCTTAAGTTCTACTGCACATGCTGATTCATAAGATAAGCACCACTGGAGAAAAAAACTTCTAACTCCCTTTTAGCAACCTCATAAGAACTTTCGTTCTGATGCTGTAATATCAGTGTCAGAGTGTCCTGGATTTCCAGCCAACAGTTCAGTTGCATCACTTTCGTGAAGCTAAGTCTTCCTTCTATGGATAGAGGGTGCATGTTTCAATTAGGGTTCAGTTATTTTGTTCCAACAAAAAAAAACAATCCCATTGACATGGCCAGACAGGATTTGCTTCTGTCATTTACCTTTTTACTGACATCCAAAGCTCATTGTTTTTTGCAGTGACATTATTATTGTATTCAGCTATCCTTTCAGAACTGAAGACAGTGGGAATAAGCATTTGTGGCATTCTTCATCCAGGCCCTTAGTGGTCATTTGTACTGATTCAGTCACTGAAGAGCCCTTCGAATTGTTGGGATACTCTGTGTTAAAAGGACAGAAGCAGGGGTGTATTGCATTGGACACTAGTGGTTCTGTGCTGTGTGGGGTCTGGCTCAGTATTGATCTTACACAGCTGCCTCCTCTAGAAGACTCCACAAACAGCCTCATCTGACACTCTTCCAGCCGGCCCTGCCATGGGCTAATGCCAATGCTCATTCACTATCAATCATCAACTGCTGTTGAAAGCCCAGGTCAGTCCTATTCTTGTACTTTCTCTGTGTGAGGCAGCCACGTTGTC
Source organism: Brachyalestes nurse (assembly GCA_037974405.1). Taxonomy (NCBI): domain Eukaryota; kingdom Metazoa; phylum Chordata; class Actinopteri; order Characiformes; family Alestidae; genus Brachyalestes; species Brachyalestes nurse. Next base: position 16,785,004 of record JBBPCY010000150.1, read on the forward strand.
TTGATGATGATGAGAAACGTTTTATGGAAAAACAAAACTGTAAATGAAAGAGCAGTTTAAGAACATATAATTCACTTTTCATCCAGAAACCAAGCTGTGAAAATGGCCTGTTTTTAATTCACTATGTTTGTCACAAACACCAGTGCATTTATATGTATGTATCTATTCCTTCTACAGCAGTTTAAGAGTATTCTACAATAAATGTAGTTTTTTTTTTTTACTACTAATACTAGTCTCAATATTTAAAGAAGTTATCTGCAGTATGTAATTCTAAATTCTACCACACAGGGGCTCTGTAATATTATCATTGCCAGGTTCATGTTTAGTAACAATTAAGCAGTTTGGAAGTGGTCAGAATCCAAGCAGAGAGGAAAAACTGTACTCATAAACTGAGCACAGGTGAAACGTTTTAATACAGGCCCTGTGGAATTCAAAATTAAAAAGGACTTAAATCAAACATGCCCTGCGGTCATTCAGGCAAAAAAGTGGCATTCTCTCTCTGCTTTATACCAGGTTTGGCATTCCTCTGTGGCTAGAGAACCCTTTTTTAAGCATTTCAATGCACCATTCAGCTCACAGTTCATATAGTCCATGTAAAGAAACAGAGCAAAAAAAGCCCATTTCACTGCTAACCATTTCACTGGTTATGTAACAAATACAGATGTTTATTCCTCTGTGTATGTTCATTCCCCCATTTATTTATATGTTTATACCCATACCCATATATGTTTATATAAAAATTCACAGTGATTCGACCTGTTCTGCTGTTTGAATGAGGTGCAATACGGTCAATCATTACCTATATATATATATAGATAAACGCACAGTAACAAAAACATCTAACAAGAGAAGTAAGGACTGGAAACTGGTCGTGTAAGAATTCGTTTTTGATTAGTTTGTTTTTCTTGCGTAAACCTAAACCAACATTTAAATGGAGGGGAAAAAATAACAAAGTAGAAGCAAATGAGAATATATAGCATATGGCCCCACTATTTCCCCGCTCCTCCTATAACTATCCGCACCATGCAACTATCTACACCTAACAAAGTAAATGTGTAATTAAATTGCCTCTCTGGCTGTTAAAACATTTAATCTTTTTTATGAGGCTCACAGCCCAGTTATTGTTTTTTTTTAGTTCAGCAATTTAACTAGAGTACAGAGAGTGATTCATATCTCTAAAAGGACCCCTTATAAGAGTCTTATCGAAAATCGTATATTCATCATTAAACAATCGAGAGAATTTAAAATGTTAGAAAATCAGCAACTGTGGCACATGAAATAGGTCTGTTTTTAGTCTAGTGCACATGGCATTATGGTGATATCAGCATGTATGTTTATGTGATCAGTCATCTTGATATTGTATATTTGTAGAAATATGACCTTCACATTTTTTACATCAGTAGGATATAGTGTGCCTCGATGATTAAAAGATTAGCGCAGACCCAGAATCACCAAGCCTGCTGTTCATGCATCCAGATAAAGTTGCTATTGCAATCAAGATTAAATACAGATCAGGCCGTGATGAATAACAGATCCGTGAGGGAGATGAGAGTCGGTGGTAGAGGAGAGTAGGAGGTTCAGCAAAGTGCAACTTCAATTTGTAGATGGCATGAGTCCAAAACACAGACAAACCTATAGCCCATTCACAGCTTCTGCTGCTTTGTTATTATAAACCTGAAGCTCGGTGGACATGCTTAATCACCCCCCTGCAGCTCAAACAAGCATAGCCAAACAAGAAACTGTGCCTGTACTGTAATACGATAGGCAGTGATTTTTTTTTCTTTTTTCGTTTTCCCAATGCACATTCGCAGTTTGTTTTCATAACTGCTTCAGCAAACTCCCCTTGGTTTATGATCGTGATGAAACATGTGCTGCCAGCCATGCCCTAGTCTGAACTCACTGTTATTATTTCAGTAGCAGGCCCGGTGGATTCAACATGTTGGCTGTCACCAACATGTGGTCATTAACACTATTATACTATTAGCTGTCCGATTAAATGTGATGGATTATTGCTGTAATAGTGTCAGAAATGGCTAAAGTGAATGTGCCTGTTTGCAGAGTGCTGTGTCTCTATGGTGTGCCATGGTTTTGTCAGTCTATCACTACCCTGTTTTATTTAAGTCTGTCATCTGTGTGGCAGCAAGATTAATACTCATGGTGTCATAAGTGATATTTGCGCCTCACCCCATGGATAGAGCATTCTCTTGCTAGATTGAAAACACACTATATGTCAGCAATTCCATCCTGAGAATGTTTACATTCAACATAGTAAAGACATGAAGGCAGCTATCTTTCACCGACTTATAATTTTGCGTATAGCTCATAGTGTATAGTGTCCTTTTTGTGTTAATAGGAATTTCATGCTTCTAGAAAAAACGTAAAATCTTTGACAGATGCTAGCCATAGATATCAGCTAAAAAAACAAGTGAAATAATATACATAGATAGGTACACATACATAGATTCCTGTCATATAAATATCATCTTCAATATGTTTCAGCTGTTTTAGTCCATAAATTAACTTTAAATTAAAAGTAAGTCATGTGAATAAATACATAGTAACTGAAAAGACATGTTTGCATGGCAGTAGCAACAGAACATTACAGACAAAACTGAATAAGTCAATGGAGAAACGTAACAAGCGAAGCTGCTTCCAGACAACTGAGCAGTGAACATCCTGCCATGCTCTGTGGCTTGTGTGAATTTGATGAGCAAGCCCAGGTGAACTTCATTCTTCATCAAGATGGCGAAAGTGACTTTGAACGAGGGTGCATTGGGGGCAGTAGCTTTAGTCACAAAGACTGCTAACCTGGCTGGTGTTTTAGTAGGAAAGTGCCTGAAGTGACATCTTCATTTAAAGACAGCACTAGATAGGTTGGAAACTGTGGGTGAAAATGTGCCTGATTTATTGTGTATGATGCTTGAGTGCTTTCGAAAGAATGATGTTCCATCCCTCCAGTACAGTTGTGTTTTAGTATTATGTCTTTATTTATGCCTTAGTTATGAACACTGATAAAGAAGGTCATTCATGAAGATTGATTTATAACAATTTATTTTAGCTGTGCAGAGATTTCTGACTTTCAGTGTGAATAGTAGAAGTGGTGCTGATTTGGAGAAGCTGGAAATGCAATAAGCTACACATGCAAACCTATCCAAAAGGTCTCTGGCTCTCTGGCATCTACATCAACAGACATGATGGTCCGCTGAACTGAAGTAGAGGACAAACAGGCCGAGCTCAAAGTTGGAGACCCACATTGCATTGGTGGAGGTCCAGAGACCTGGTGGGAGAGAGTGGGAGAGAAAATGAGCCCCTCTGACTCAGATACCAGACTCAGGATATGAACTCAAAAACTGTCTGGCCCTTGTGGTAATGTTTAAGGTTGTTGAAATCCTTGGATATACTCAGTTAAGAACATACAATCTCCTATGTCCTTCAAAACATTCATATAAACGGATTAAAGGTTTGCACTTATGATTTGTGACTTGTTCACATTTGTAAAGTTGCTTGTATTTTGCAGCAAAGTACACAAGAGGTCTTGAAATCATAGCCTTGCTCTTATTAGCATTCTGTACTTGTTGTTTACGACTGCTGACTGGCCTCACAGTTTGAGTCATGAACACACACACACACACGCCCCCATACTCTCACGTACCTGAAATAATACAGCATGCCTGTTAATCTGCAAATGACTTAACCCAGGCTGAAAACAAAGGTAGCCTTGTGTGCAGTGTAAGGAGATTTACATTTTTCCTCACAACAGGAGTCGACCTGGGTATCAGCTGTATACTAGAGCAAAGGCAGAGCTATTGCCAGACCAACCCAACATGGCCTTAACTGTGGAGCCATTTACCTGTAGCACATGCTGTGGTTTCCAAGAGGCCTCATCTGGCTGTAAGCTGATGGGATTGTTACAGGCCAAAAGCTTTTTAGTGACTTTAGTAGACTTTCCAAAGCTTCTTCTGGGAAGGCTCTACACTAAATGTAAGAACAGTGCTGTGAGGATAGTGAGTCAAGTACAGATGTTGGATAATTGGTTCTGGATCACAAACACTCCTCTTACTCATCCCAAAGGTACTGGACGGAGCTACATCAACATAAAAAGCAGTTTCACTGCTCCACAACCCAATGTTGGCAGGCTTTCTATCTCTATAGTCAATGCTTGGCCTTAGGCTTATGTATGGCTCCAGAGTTTCCCATTTCATGGGCAATACTCTTCTGTGGAGATGATACAAGCAGTTGAACATGGCAACAATGGCTGCACAGTTCACAAATTAGTATGTGTGTCTGGATGCTTTAGGAAATATATTGTAATGCAATTTGTATGTTTTAGATTTTCTTGTTATCTTTCTGAACCCACGTTCTTTCATGTCTAATTAGACTTTCTTTTGTCATCCCGTCATGGTTTTAATCCAGTATAATGTGTTGTGACAGAGAGAGGGACTGCATGACTGACCTCTGACACTGGTACCTATAAGTTGGTAGATAGAGTGTCTGCAGTGCACTGATGACCGTCTGCCTCATGTCAGGTCTGGTCTCTCTACATGTGTGTATGTGCTGCAGATCTACTCCAACCACCATTAATCATCTAGTTTAGACTAGCTTATCAGCCAGATACGTGTGAGTCTCTCAGCACAGCCGTTCAGAAAAATACATAGCAAAATACTTCTAGCATGGATGCTTGTGATGAATAGTCTGGTTAGCGCTAGGTCATCTATCCCTCAACAGCTCTGTGAAGGAGATGAAATGTTTTCTTATAGAGGTCAAATAAGTCTAAATGTTTTACCTTTCGAGCAACTGAGTGTGTGTGTGTGTGTGTGCGCGCATTATTTTAAAGAGAAAACAGCCACAATATTGGCTGGCACCAACATGTTCCATCTTTAAGTAAAACTTTGTATAAAAATATTCCTCTTGTATTTTATCTTGTAGGTCTAATGCATCAAGAACCAGCTGGGGGTGGTCAGCATGAAGGTTTCCACGGTTATATTAGGCAGATTAACGGGGCAAAAGCTCCACTTGTACCCAGCCTATGGCACCCTCCAGCTCAGGGAAAGAGATTACCAGCCAAGGGCCTGTGCTGCTATGGTGCTACTACCCACACACAGCAACGGCTTTGAGTTTCTTTTACCAGTAGAATAGTATCACTCTGGTCATTACAATAAAGGGACACTTGGAAGTGGAACACTTTTCTTTCTTTGGCAATGGGGAGTTCGCACTGGTGGGTTGTGGTGGAATGTGCATGCAGAGTTCTTGGCATCTCAACTGCTGCAGGTAGGACTTGGCATTATGTGACATAATCCAAAGTAGAATTTTTATGACAATTTAAAAAGGATTATTTTTGATGTAATCATTGTGATTGTATTTTCTAATGACCATTTGTGCTGTAAAGTTCTGTAGTTCACTACAAGATAACTTAGTTTTGTTGTAAGTTTTGTTTGTTTGCTTTGAATTATGCCTTCAGTGTATGAATATGACCAAAACATAAATATTTTGATTGCACCTGATTTTTTGCTATTGGGACCACACTAAAATCCCTAATAAACATCCAAAATGTGGAAATAACGGATTTGACTCTTTCTAAATTAATGCTTAGAGAAATATTCCCACTAAGGTCAAACTGAGGTCAATTTATGATGCAGACATGTTTAAAAAATGTAAAATCTGAACCAGACAATTTATTATGAGTTTGAGTTTACTGCACAGAACTCCTCCACTGAGAATCCCCTTCACCCTCACTCTTTCTCCAAACATTACACTGTTGTAGAGAGCTTCCCTTAAATCATTAGGAGGAATGGTTGCATTACTCATGCTCGCCTCCCTAAACAATCTCACAGGAGAGGTCACTGTCCCCTCAGGAGGATGATTTACATTCCTTTTGACCTATGATTTCAAACACATTTCATTTGGGACTTTTTGTAACAGTTAGATGTGATAAATCTTCTTTACTTTAAATTCAGAAAAGTTTATTTTTATTATAGTGGTAAGCTAATTTTGCTCATTTTAAATGTCAATTTCAATGTCAGAAACAAGACACATTTTGAACATGATCCTATGAGTTTATGTAAGCAGTATATGTATTTATACTGCTTACATAAACTCATAGGATCATGTTCAAAACATCTCACATTTCTGTCATATATATATATATATATATATATTATTTTTTATTGAGTTCCATTATTTAGTGAAGTACCACATATTTTGGAGGGAAAAG
>JBBPCY010000150.1:16804386-16834629 GCA_037974405.1 Brachyalestes nurse
GAAAAGAATTTCACATTGTTCACACTGTGTGCTGTGGTGTGTCCAGACATGACTATAAGAGGCCATTTTACTTTATTATACCGTGTTCTGTTGGAATAGTATGGACATTCACCAGTAGGATATGCAAAATAGAGTGCATTCTTAAAGGCATTCTTTTTTTAACACCATGCAGTCATTTAACACTCTGTAGTGTTGTTTTGTTAGGATATCATATGAAGAGCATTGAAACTTCATCTTCCAAGTTCTGTACTTATGCGAAACCTGTTTTCAGTTTAGAGTGTGTGTAAATATACAGTACTGTGCGAAAGTCTTAGGCACCGATGCGAACGTGGCATATGGTGTTTATGTAATTATTATGGTTAGATGCATCTAAAGAAGTTAGCATTCATTAGTAGTAATTTTGATCACAAACATTAATTCTAACGTATAATGTCTTGTTGATGTCCTTTAGCATTTTTGTTGTTTAATAAAGCTTTTTTAGCTAAAAGCAAAAGTGACTGCCAATTCCAACATTTACATCAAGAAGAATTTTTCTTTTGCTGCTAACCAAAACATTTCAGTAGAACAAACCCATGCTTCTTATAGCATTGTTGTCAAGTGAGAAATGTATTAGGTTGTTCGAAGTGGTGTTGTTGTACCAGCCTTGGTTTTTGGACAACTGAGTTGCTTAATGGCAGTGTGTATGGCAGACGTCCCCAACCACCAGGCTGCGGACCGGTATGGGGCCAAACAGAAAAATATTTTGTTGATAATCAGAGTCTGAAAGATCTTTTATTTTTGTAAAAAGAAAAAGGCTCCTCACTGTTGCATGATATGTACATCAAGAATTTAGCCCAACAGCTAGCAAAAATGATTAAAAAACAAATGCACTTTGTTTTAGTTGTATCCAGGGGCACCGAAAGCATTTTTAATGTGAAGTGGCTGCATCTGTCTACCTCTTTTTTTTTCGGGTGGAGTGGGGGGGTGTAGTGAGCGCATGCAAAATCTCGGTGGTTGTCGGGGGGGGTTGTTGTGCATGTGCAAAGTCTCTGTCGTTGTCCAGGGGGAAGTGGGGGGGGGGGTGTTGCGCGCAAAGTCTTGGTCGTTGCCAAACAAAAAGTGGGGGGGACGAAACGAATGGTTAGAATGGTTCCGGCACCCATGGTTGTATCTATACCGGTTCGTGAAAATATTGTTTTACATCGAACTGGTCCGTGGCGCAGAAAGGTTGGGGGTTGCTGGTGTATGGGACACCCATTGAAATGTGCTATCAGAGGGAGTCCAGCTGGCATGTCCAATAGATCCTGAAAAAAGTTTTTTATAGCAGTAATACAGGTCCCTCATTCAATTTTATTTTCTTTAAATTATTTCAAGCTACTTACATGCAAAAGTGATCTGCAGCAACATAGATGGATGCAGTAAGACAAATTCTACTTCAGAAAACAAAACCATTCAATTCCTAGTATTTAGATTCACATTTGATAGATAGAACATTCTCATAGGCTTCGACAAACTTGTTTACATGGTTACTGTATTGCTTAATTTCTGTTCATTTTCTTCTGTAAAATGGCACATTTCTGACTGACTGCCTACTGATTGATCTATAAATTAATGATTCATTCTGAATAATGTCCAAATGGCTTTAAAATAGAAATAATAGATTTTGGAAGTACACAAAACATTGCTAAGCTTATTCTGTCTGCTGTGTTGAAGCCGATGTGTCTCAGAAGGTGAGGGGAGCAGCACTCAGCAGGGCTGCAGCGACCTCTTCTGTGAGTAAAAAGTCTTGAAGCAAAAGCTGCTGTGTGAGGAATTAACCAGCAGAGAGAGCCCTTTGAGTGTCTTAACATCAGGAAAATCATTGAACCTGAAAAATTCTTTTTTAGAGGATGTGAAGAAAGGACAGAAGAAGACTTAATATTAATAATGAACATGATGGTCATGATTATTGTTGTGCTGTTTGATTATGAACAGGTGCTTATTAGGAATTTGATTAGCCTATGGCGTGTTGTCAGTGATTTTTTTAACATTGACTCAAACATTAGAAAAGCCATGCAAATTAACTCTTTCACTAATCAAATAAATGTCCAATCCTGCATGTTCCTGACAAGTACTAATTCACAATATCTCGTACATGTCAGTCACATTATCCGAGGTTTTATATGAAAACATTTGTCCTGTCGATGCCAGCCTTATACTATAGAATATTTTGTCCATATCAGGCAACCCTAGACATGACAACCACACTTTTTGATGAATATTTAAGGATTGCTTTACAAGTACTATTATAACGCTTCTCCTTTTTATGCACTCCAGAAGGCTGGAGTTCTAGCTGGTCAGAACAGTTACTGACTCGTAACTGAATGGTTGTTAGATTGTTAATGTTTCTAGTAGTGATGGTGTGAAGGAATACAAGAGGCAGACTGGGAGCTTTACTTCATTAATCTGTATTTTCTGTAGTTCTAAAGTAATGTTTATCTTAACCTGATGGTGTGGTCACATTAAAGACACAGTTCTGTGTCAGGGCAGCTGGTGGCCTAGGGGTTAGGGAGTTGATCAGAAGGTTGTGGGTTCAAATCCCAGGACTGCTAGTGGCACCACAACCCCTCCCTGGGCGCTGTGTTCCTGGCTGCCTGCTGCTTCACTTGGTGAATTTCATGCTGTTATATATATATAAATGCATAACTACACTCAAAGTGCTCAAATATACCAAAATGTCCACAGTGCTCAGGTATACCTTATATAAGTATAATCACTGTGTAAATCTTTGCCAGTTATGCAATACGAAACTAATTGTATCCCTTAAAATTACCTTAATTTTGACCTTAATTTCCAGGAACTTAAGGGAAATTAAGAGGAAAAGTGCACGGAATTAAGGGGAAAGATTAAGGCTGGTTAAGAGGTAAAACTACAGAATTTTTCAAATTTGCCCCTTAAACCATAGAACCTCCTGAATTAATCCCTTATGTTGAAGATTAAGGGGTTTAACACTCATGCCTTAAATCTAATTTTAAGGTAAAATTAAGGGGTCAGTTTACAAATGAATGGCCACTTAATTCAAATTAAAGTGTTTGGTGTATTTTCAGGGGTAAATTAAGGTAGGATTAAGCACATTTTAAGTACATTAAGTACATTTAAGGGGCAAATTTTAAAAAGTAAGTGGGAAATTCAGTAGTTTTACCCCTTAATAAGCCTTAATCTGTGCACATTTCCCCTTAATTTTCCTTAATTTCCTGGAAATTAAGGTCAAAAGTAAGGCAATTTTAAGGGGTAAAATTAAGGGGTTTGGTTTTGTAGTGAATTGATAGTGGCGTAACAATGCATCATCGCATTGTTAATGCAGTGCAAAATTCTTAATAGCAAAAATCTTTAGGATATGACAGTGCATCGTGAAAATGGGAGATGAAAATCGTGAAAAGATTGGTGATGACCAGTAACAGTCAAACTCCAGTGCCCTCCCAGTTTCATGACTAGTTATTAAAGTTGTTTTCCGATAGTAGGAAATAAACAATAATAACTTTTTCCATATACATAAATAAGTCATAAGAAAGACCAAGTTTCCAAAATGTTTTGTACTTTATTAAAAAAGTAACGAAAAGCTCTTCAGAGTGTAAACATAAATGCACAGGGGCCGAAGGCCCTAATCAAACAAATAAATTAAGCTATTATTATTATTATTATAAGGTCCTGGTTGCATCGTCCTCCTTTGTGAGCATTCCTCAGTCCATAGTGACATATAGTCCCACTGCAATGGGGCTTGAGGTTATTAGAGTAACCTCAAAGCAGCTGATGCACTGTCAGTCCTGTGCAGCTCATCCTGTGTCTGTGCAAAGAGCCAGTCCAGTGGGTCTTTCTGGCTGCTGATGTGGTGTGTGAGCTCATCCAGCCCCAGTGAAGCAGTACGAGTCCTCGGTGTCCTGGAGGTGCAGCGGGAGGAGCTGGTGCCTGAGTGTTTTCCCAGAGGCTTGGAGAACATGCGAGGCCTTAGAGTCCGTGCAACCCGTACAGGGCCACCGGCCGGCTGGGCTAGCTCTTTAATGGAGTTGACGTATTCGTCCAGAGACTGTGAGGAGCTGACCTGGCATCCCACGTGAGAGACATCCTCATGTGTCTCTGCTATGGTGGGCAAAGGAGCAATGGACAAAAGCAGCCTTCTGGGCTTCATGCTGCAGAGAGAATGAAAGAGGAGAGTGAATTAGCTATAATTGCTTTCTGGTTTGTAGCACATTCCACTTTACAGTGTAGAATGTACTGCATGGGTTAGTAACTTTGTAGAGTCATGTGTACAACTATTGTTCATTATAAACAGGCAAAATGAAAACTCACCTGTCGTAAGTGTCTGATTGAGTTGCTTGCTCTGAGATGTAGATGCTGCTTGCTCTGAGTCTGAGCTGGCTGTAATCTGCTCTACAGGCACAAGCACTGCCTTTTATACCAGTGCTGAGTGTAAGCCAGGGCTCATGACACTAAATTTAGCTGCATGCTGACCTCGCTCTCTCATGAGGAAGTGTGTGTGTGCTGGGCCAGCAGGGTGGAGGAAGCTGTGGCGTGGCAGCTGACCACGGTTCACTGTTGCAGCTGCCCTTATTGTTTACATTTCAGAAACAATGAGGACCTTGGAGTACTTGGCTCTCCACCTACTCCACACAGGGGACAGCACTCAGAGTGCTGCCATCAACCTCTTCATTCTCTTCATACTCTTTTGAGATCGGAGGCCATCAGGATCCCATTTGGGAAAAAGTTTTGTAGCTTCAGCTCCTCAGTCATCTGTTTTGTGCTCATTATGGTGAATGATTTTTGAAGCAATAAATCCTAGATTTGATGTAGGGAATGATGATATATGTTCCTGTCATTCCTAACCACTATTTTAGGTTTTATAAAAAGTCAAACAAATGCTGAGGCGCGTTAAAGGCAGCTGTTGCTTTCAAATTGTATTTAAAAACCACAAAAATGCAGATACAAGTTTGTTTGTTTGTTTTTTCAGCAGCAATGATGCATATTTTTTTACCTGCAGTTGAGCTCATTTTTGTTAACCTACAATGTTTATGAGTCTCATAGTTTATAGTCTTATAGTATAAGTTTCTGTCTGTTCATCCATCCACCCATTCATACATCCATTCGTTTGTCCATTTGTTCATCCTTATAACCATCCATCCACTCATTCTTTCATCCATCATCCATCCATCTGCATACCAATGAAATTCATGGATACATGGATGGATGGATGAATGGATGAATAAAACTTTCATATTAATGGACAGACAAATGAATGAATAGACAGAAACTTTGATGTTAATTTCAGTGCAGTTACTGGGTAAAGAACAGTAGTTCATGAATAATGTGCCTTATTGCTAAAGCCTCGTTTCTTTTTTTTTCCCTTGCTGATTCATTTCTAAGTCATAAAGTTATGGAGAAATAAGTTCCTTTGGCTAAAATGCAGCTACCTTGAACTTCAATAGGTTACCTATTCAAAACCTGATCTAGATAAGTAGTTTGTTCAAAGTTCAAAACAGGTTACAACCACTAGACTTTATCTTGGAGTTGCTAAATAGGATTTAGAACAATGACATCTTACACAGCAAGCTATTTTTGGCTCTGTGTCTTAATCTGGCCAGGTCAGCTTTGCATATATGGCCACGTGAAAGGCAGCATTCAGCTGGTGTGGGAGCGGAAGCATCTTATCCGATAGGCTTGGTTCCTGATAGGATTAGGTTGGTGCTATCACATGTATTTCTCTCCCCAGGCTGTCCTGTGCTGCACTTGACTTTTTAATATGAGTGTCCAGGGCATGATATGACCCTTTAAAACCAGAACAGTGAAAAATAGAAGCTGGAATTCTCGGTTGGGATGTTTGAACCTTCGAAAGAGATACAGAAACATATTGAAACACTTGAAAGGTTTTGTATGTGCCCTGATATAAGTGTGCAGGATATTGATGATCTTACACATCACAGTAAATAAACAAAACATACACAAAATAGTATAACTGTGAATTATTGTTTTAAAAAAGAAGATGTAGGTGTTAATATTCGCATTGAAATTTTCATCTTTCTTAAAAAAATACATCAGAAAAGTCACTCAGTAATATAGAATTCAACCTGCATGCTTCCCATTCCCCAAAAAATGTCTACGTGACCTTACACAGCTCTGTGAAAGTCACAACATGACTCAAACTCACACTCAAAGACATGACCTAAGGTCTTCTAGAACGGACACCACCCAATGTGACTTTCCATTGCTTCAGTGTCTCAAAGCAGAAAAGTGGGACCTGTAACTGTATTCTAGCACGTAGACTTGAAACAGAGCTGGGGTGGATGCAAGCCAACAGGATTTCCTCTGCTTGATAGAAGAATTAATGATTATTATTATTATTTCTTGTATGGCTGCAGGAAGGGGGCGAGTTGATCATGGAGGGTTTACTCAACATCTCCTGGGGCCTGAAGAGGCCAATCAGACTGCAAATGCAAGATGACAACGAACGGTTCCACTTTGCATGTTCAGAAGCATTCAGGTCGGAGAACAGGTGGGTGGGGCAAGCTTAGAAATGCTGAGCTGCACCCATTTTACCTTTGGCCCTCATGAAAGGAATTCTCCATCTTTTGTTCTTATCAACACATATTTTGTTAGAGATTGGATTCATTTTATGTATTTAAGGTGACACAGTCCCTCTTCACATTATAAAGGCCACAACAGACGCATTAGTCAGCAAGAAAAGTAAGGTAAATTCTTACAAATGCGATCCTTTCATAAAGGCAATATATACAGTTCCAGTCAAAAGTTTGGACACACCTTCTCAACATCAGTAAACAAAAAGAGTTAAACAACCAGAATATGTTTTGTAATAAGGTAATGATGGACTGTTGTTTCTTTTTACTTAAGTGGTTCTAGCCATAATGTGGAGTAGAACTGTTGTGGAATAGGATTACTAACTGTGTTCCAACCCTACCATCACAACTGATGACCCCAAACACATTAAGAAGGGACGTAATTCCACTAATGAACCCTTGATGAAGAACACCTGTTAATTAAATACCATTCCAGGTGGATACCTTATGAATCTGATTGAAAAAAAGAGCAATAGGTGATTTTTTCAATAATAATCTACAATGTAGCCAATAATAAAAACAAAAGAATCATTGAATGAGAAGGTGTGTCCCAACTTTTGACTGGTTCTGTACATAGAACCATCACAACTCAGGGAACCATTTAGATCCAGTTTAGAAAGTGATGCTTTTTATGCACATTGTTCTACTAATATCAGATATTCTTCTTCTTCTTTTATTATTATTATTTTTATTATTTTTATTATTATTGTTGTTGTTGTTGTTGTTGTTGTGTATAATTACGATACAGAACCTGTTTAAATAGGATTATTTAAAGGACCTATAATGACGTTCTAAATGGCAGTAATGTGAATATGAATTGAGGTGTATACATTGTAAAGACACATTGTAAAGACACATCATAATTTTTGTTAGTAAGTAAAGATTTTACATTTGAATTCATTTTTCCTCACAGAATGCCATTTCAGATTAAACCCTCTCAGTCCATTGTCTTTGAAAGCAAGTATGCAGATGCGCACGTAGCTAGTAAAACATAGCAGAGTTTTCCAGTGTGATGGCCTAAAATAGGCCACACCATTAAAAGAGCATTTTGCTGTGGGGGCTTTTCCTGTCGTCTGTTCTCTGAGTGTACGTGTGCTGTGTGGTGTTCTACTCTCACTGCAAGAGGAAAGAGCCGTTCAGAAGCTCATTCCTGCTCAGCCTCACGTGTAGCATCCTCCTCAGTCATGGAAAAATTAAGCTTCAGTAAGAATAAGTCCAAGAGTCTGGTGACATTGCATGAGAGAGGACGTTCAAGCCACAGCTACAAGAAGTCTAGATTAAAGCAGATTCAATTCCAATCCTCAAACTAAAGGTACCAGAAAGGGTTATTTGAAGCAATATCATTGAAGAACTACTTTTGAGTCCCGCAAGACCCTTACAATGGGTAGTTCTTTAAAGTACCATTTGTAAATAAAATGTGTGAATGTGAAGAACCTTTGCAAGGGTTAAATGGCCCTAACATATACTGTAAATGAGCTATAAAGATTAATTTAAAGAGTGGCCTTTAATTTAACCCAACCTTGGTGTAGATTTGTAAGTTCCAATGTTTTTCTCCTCTTATTTAAAGTTCTCTATAGTTCTGTGCATAGATTTTAAATATTTAAGTGTCAAATATAGCTGTCAATCCTGAAAGATTCCACACCGATGCATTAAGGATTAGCAGACAGAGCAGAATTTTTTGATTTATTGAAATAAATGTTGTTCACATTTTGACAGGAATGAAAACAGTCAAGAGAGTCTAAGTCAGTTCTCATCAGAGTTCAACAATAACGCAGTCACAGGACCTGAAATAACCAGTAAGTACTGAACGGTTTATTGTTATGTTCTCTGTATACAATTAGCAGTGACAAAAAGATTTGTGCTACACTAGTTTGCATGTAAATGGACGGGTATGTAAACCTTTTTGTCACGTGTATTAGTAATAATCTTACATGGTTAATCTAATTATAGTTAAAAGGATGAAGGGATTAGAGGTTGTGCTGTTCATACAGAAAAACTGGAAGACTAATGAGTATATTAGTGCATATAACCACATCTCATTGGTTCTCACTATGAGCAATTTGTGATTCTATGGTTGTTTTTTTAAACATTTATTTTTATCATGAGGAAAAATTTCCATGGTGTACACACCCTAACAGCTGTGCTCACAGAGCAGTGTTTATACTACCAGTTTTGTTTGCATTACCCTGGAACATTAGATTGTATCTGGGTGTTGATGAGTGTTACATAAGATTTATAAAGCAAATTAAAGTTCATACCTGTGACACTGCTTTAGGTGTGCTATTAAGATATTCTCTGAAATGTTTGGTTTCCACTACCACTGCTCATTTTAACTGATGGCCTGTCCACTGCAGATGCAGATGGCCTTGACTCTGAGGAGGAAACCCCTCAACTACTGAGAACGAGAAGTGATGCCAGTTTCATGAACATTCAAAGAAGAACCAAACTTCGCAGTTCAGGAGATTTACAACGGATTCGAAAACATCGCTTCTCCATCAATGGCCATTTTTACAACCACAAGGTGACGGTTTTTATATGACTATGATTACGTAGTCCAAACAAGGATCCAAAACAATGTTTACTGCTTATGAAACAACCCAGAGAAGTGACCAGTTTACAGGGGTAAAATAAAGGTCCCTAAAAGGTTAGCTAGGACTTATGGTTCAAGGTAAACCTTAAAAAAACATCATGCGAAAGTTTTTTAACCTTTAGGAAGGTTTCTCCAGAAAATCATTTACAAAAATAATTTACAGTCCATTGAAAGGCTATAAAAAATACAAAAAGTGGTTCTTCTGTGTAATGGTGTGTGCACCCTGCGGTGGGCTGGCACCCCACCCGGGGAGAGTCCCTGCCCTTTGGCCCCGGGATAGACTCCGGTTACCTGTGACCCTAGTAAGGATTAAGTGGTTACAGAAAGTGAGTGAGTGATGGTTCTTCTGAGTCATCACTCTAAAGAACTCTTTTTAAGAGTTTAGGAGAAGATCTTTAAACACCGGGCATAACTGAGTAAAGACCGTCCTGAGGACAATAGTGCTACATGAAGTGCTGTCATGCCCTGTGACTGGCACGGGGCCCTGGAGCTCTTGCTAATAGCTGTAGCAGCGTGTGTGAGGGGAAGTGTCCGTTGTGTGAGTGTGTTGCGGGTCGGAGTGCTGTAAGATGGATGCAGGTGTTGAAAGGCAGTGCTTTTCCTGTGCAGGCGTTCCCCTGGCAGAGGCTTTGCTCTCCACAATGGCCTGTCACCTGCTCTTCTCATCAACGCTCCTCAAGGTTATGGATCTGCCTGGTCAAAAAGGTCTTTCTGCAGATGTGGAGAAACTGGAAGGGAAACTTGCTGTTTAATTACTTTGTCTTAGGGGTGGATGGTGATGGGTATGCTGCCCTCGAGAGCCTTAATGTAAACAAAAATGTTACATTAAGGAAATGTTTTTTTTGTCTCTTGAACATCTGCTTACTTTGATACTCTCGTGAGTGCCAAGACGTGACAACCTGGACAAGTACGCCAACATAAGACCATGCAGGCCAGTTTTCCATACGTTTGCAAATGAATATGCAATACTGCACAGAAGTCTAGCTAAATTTTTCTGGAAGTAAGTGTGTTTCTCTAAAGAACACTACACAACATTACAATGTATGTAAACAGATACCAATTTAGTAAAAGTCAGTTGTTATTTATTTTAAAGAGGTTATGTCCCTTTACAGAGAATCTGGCGTGTTAATGTTTGTATACATGTAAAAAAAATCAACAAAACATAATCACATACTATTTCACATCACATGTGATAACACAAGTTAATTGGTGGTTTTGCCCACTGTTGGATAGATGCATAGATGAAATATCAAACATTGTTTGGATCATGACGTCACATGGATGCATTAAATTCCATTACCAGCACACTGAAGAACCACATTGTAGCTGAACTATTTAAAATGAACAGCAAACAAAAAGGAGAAACAATTTGAATAATTTATCGTCTGGTTTTATAGACATCTGTCTTCACCCCAGCGTATGGATCGAAGACTAATGTCCGTGTAAACAGCAGGATGACAACACAAGAAGTGCTCAGATTGTTACTCAATAAATTTCGGGTAAGTAATACCACGTCGGGTAATAGTCACATTCCACATGGCTAAATGGACTTCTTGTAGTTCTTCATTCTATCATCTTCTCACAGGTGGAGAATAACGCAGATGAATTTGCCCTCTACGTCGTCCATGAGTCTGGAGGTAGCTGTTTGTGCTTTTTTCTAATCTTTAATTACTGCCACACTGGTGTGTGCACTAACAGATTGTGTGTTTTTTTTTCTTTAGAGAAGACAAAGCTTAAAGACGCTGAATATCCATTGGTGTCACGTCTGGTGCATGGCCCGTGTGAAGAAATTGTCAAGATTTTCCTTATGGAAAGGGATCTTGGTGAAGAGGTTACATACGATGTGAGTGTTTCAGCAACGGGAAAAAAATAGAACCGCTGACAGATTAAAGTTCCGTACCTAAAAAAAGGATACAGACAAACAGATTTAGAGACAAACAGATAAGGGGCCACTTCACTTCTTCACTTCACTCAAGATGTCGGGTCTAATTTTCACGTGTATCATTTTCCTGTTTGGGTAGGGGGTGTGGGGGGTTAACAATGAGACAGGCCTCCCTCGTGGAAGTGAGCATGTCAATATTACAATAGGCCGGAGAGGCACTTCGGTAAATAGAAAAATAACAATATACTAATCAAGCGTTTTTTCAGGTTGCACAGTACATCAAGTTCGAAATGCCAGTTTTGGACAGCTTTGTCAAAAAACTGGAAGAAGAAGAAGAGAGAGAGATTTCAAAACTAACAAGCAAGTATGTTGTTTTAGCCTTTCAGTACATCTGTTGTCATTTTTCTTGAAATGATCTGTGCTAGTGGTAATAATTAATGCTACATAATGTGATTATGTACATTTCAAGCTCTATTGTACCTATCTCTTAAAGATTTAGTGCACTGAGGTCAGTGATACTGCAGAAGCTGGAGGAGCTGGAGGAGAGTACAGACAGTGTGTGAGAAGAGTGATTTGACATAGATGCAATAATGTTTCTATGAATATATTTGTAAGTACTCAGGAGCGATGCGAAACACCACATGTGCTATTGTTCAACTACTGTATGAAGCACTTAAGCATTTTACCATTTTTCTCAGCTGATTTATTAGCACATTTCTACAAATGCATTGTTTCAGAAACGGCAGTTTCACTTTAGGAACCTTATAGCTCCAAAAGAAGGAGCAGAAAAATTAACATCTGTTAATATAATATGAAAAAGAAAAAAGAAAATGTCCCACAGCAGGTGTTTTCTAAATCCAAATTAATTAGAGACATTATAGGTAATTCAGTATTTTAAATTCATGTTATTAAATGGAGGCAGTGAATATAAAACCATTTTTTCTTAGACAGTGCACTCTCAGTTTAACCTAAAAAAACACTACATATGGTAATAAACACAAATAAATACAAATAAATACTAAAGAACACGATTCATAAAGGACTTAAATCAAGTGAAATAGACCTACAATAACGTTTAAACAGGCTCATTCAAACAAGCACAGGTTGTGATAACATTGTCTTAGGTTACATTTTATCAAATTAACTAACACAGCCTATAAAATAACTTTATAAATGTTTATGCAAGTTTATATCAGTTGCCGTTATATGTTTATGTAAGTGAACCCATATGAACAATAGCAAAATATAAGAAATCAAATCAGTTTCTTGATGACATTCACAAAATACCCTTTCCAAAACAGCAGTTATAATTATAGCCACATTGAAAACTGGGTTCTCATTTGGTTGAATGATTTGAATGTTGAATGAATTTGACTGAAATCTGTATGTCTTATTAGATTTGATGTTTTTTTTTTGTGATGTCTTTTTTCATGATTATTAATTATGTGAGCAGAGATGGTTTGTGTAAATGTGCTAAATCAGTTGAAAAAAACAAAACAAAACACTGTGAATATGACACTTTGTAATTATTAACAATTAGTTTTACATTGTATGTGTTTAGTTCATTATGATGCCAAACAGTTGTATTGTTAACCTTTTTAGAATGTAAAATAACATTTTTATGTGTAGACCCACTTGAGGGTTATGTGTGTATGTGATGTTTGTTCAGATTGTGAAAGTACTATTTTTAAAAGGTAAATTAAGTTTTACATGTTTAACAATGAAACATTGGTTCAACAGATATTTTACAAATACTTACAGTGACATGACCTATCATGCAACTGATTTTTGTAATTGATATTGAACTAGTTTTTTGTTTCACTATTTAAATTTTATACAGTCTTTTGCTTTGTTAAATACCACTATAATATACCGCTTTTCGCTACATGTGTTTTTGTTGTTGTGGTGGTTTTTTTACATGATTAATACCATTATCTCAAATCACTGTCATGGCTGTTTTCCTTGAGAAGAAAAAAATAGTCTTTTTCTGTTTCCTGCATGTTCACAATGAGCCCAACAGAGTTTCTCATTGTTCTGTGAGTGACCTACAGAGTGAACCAGTTCCCACCATTTATTCAAGGACTGTTTTGTTGAGTGTAAGACAAGAAATCAGTGCCTGCTGGCCCGAGTGCCAACGTTACACAATAGAGTCCTGAGAAACAAGCACCGTTTCTGGAGATAGCTTCAGTTTTTCCCAGAAAAGTAGCATGGCTAAGGAAATGGAGTGTGGATTTATCTTTTTTATTCGCAGAGTTGTCATGTTATAATTATTTACAGTCTCCTAAATGTTCATGGTAAGGATTTAAAGAAAATCTTAACACTAATTATGGTTCAAATTAAAATATAAAGCACAGTGTAGTTCATTTGGCTTTAGTCAACTGGCAAAAGATCTTTAAATGCATCCTTTCGGAATTATTTCAATCTTGTTTTGGGATAATTTAAAACTTACTCATGGACATCAGCTGTATGGAAAGCTAAGAAAGACGTTTTTGGTTTTTTACCACAAGCATGATTTGGTGAAATGGCACCAACACCAACATTTTGTGGTATGATGTCCCTTAGCATACATAGTAACAAGTAAATACGCAATATCCAATGACTATGTATTAAATATTAAAACAACCATCTACACTCACCAATCTCAGCATTATTTTGCAACTATATTACTTTATTCTGACTTTTCCTATCAGTTCTGAATAGGTGTGTGAATTACAGTGTATAGAGGGCAGGACTGCAGCTAAAACAATTACCAAAATCATCTTGGCTAAGATATTATGAAAAACAAAAGTCTACATGACTTTGGATTACACTTATAAAACTTCATTGCTTATTTAGTTTATACAGAAGACACATGTACACACACACACACACACACATACATCAACATAGCATAGAAACATTTTGATAGTTTTAACATATATTAGGGACCTTGTTTTCTAAATGGAAACAGAAGACAATAAAATAAATCCAGGGCTGAGAAATATAAGTGTAATCTCTGATACCATTAGTGTCTGTCGGTGTCTGTTAGTTTGTGCCCTGTATTGTCCGTGTCTCTGCCTGTCCCTCCTTAATTACATCCCCATGGGATTTTTGACCGTGTGTCTTTTCTTTTGGTATTGTTCTCTGTCTCCACTCTGGTCCTGCCTCCTTCTTAAGAGTATTCACTTATATAGAGTTTGTTACCCTTCCTGTCCTTTTGAAGTCAAGTGAAGTTTATTTATACAGCCCACATACACAAATAAATAAAAATATTAGACATAAAAAGTAGAAAATAAAAAAGAATCCATAGAATAAAAGAAGATTAAAAATATGATAGAAGTTCAGATACTTAAAAGAAGGTGGAGGGCGCAGAAGAAAGGGCACATTTTTAGCAGCTTTTTAAAGCCGGCCAGATCTGATACAGGTGGTGGGGGGAGGCGGGTTGGTTTCAGCAGCGGGCACCATAGTGACAACATGTCATTTCACCATGTTTGGTTTCAGCTTTTTTTCACCACTAGCTGACCAGCTCCTGTCACGGTCTCATATCGCCCCCTTCTGGCAGGAACCTAGTATGAACTGTATGACCATTGTGGTCTGTCAAAAACAACAGAGAAGCAATGTCATAACAATAAAATGCATTTCTTCCATGGATCCTCAGTTATATAAATATTAGGTAAAAGTATATAAAACAATAATAATATAAAACAAAATAAATTAAACTACTACACAGATCAAGTAATATTTATTCAACTATAAATAATACAAAATAAGTGATTATAGATCAACAATAAAGTTTGTATTAGGCGTTATTCGAGTAACGCCTAAAAGGAATAAACGGGGCGTGCATGTCCTATTTTAGGTACGCTATATGGACAAAAGTATTGGGACACCCTGTTTTTCAGGGTTTAGGCCGTGCCCCATACTTCCAGTAAAGGGCAATATTAATACTTCAAGAGCATATCGAGACATTTTGGACAACGCCATGCTTCCAACTTTGTGGACACAGTTTGGGGAAGATCCTTTTCTATTCCAGCATGACTGTGCCTCAGTGCACAAAGCGAGGTCCACAAAGACATGGCTGGATGAGTTTGGTGGGGAAGAACTTAACTGGCCGGCGCAGAGCCCTAACCTCAACTCCATCCAACACCTTTGGGATGAACTGGAATGGAGATTGCGAGCCAGGCCTTCTCATCCAACATCAGTACCTGACCTCATAAATGATCAGCAGAATGAATAGTACAAATTCCCACAGAAACACTCCTAAGTCTTGTCGAAAGCCTTCCAATAAGAGTGGAAGCTGTTATAGCTGTAAAGAGGGAACTCCATATTAAAGTCTGTATTTGAATGCAGTGTCATTAAAGTCCCTGTTGGTGGAATGATCAGGCGTCCCAATACTTTTGTCCATGTAGTGCCTTAAACAGTGAGCCGAGAGCTAGGTCATATCAGTGATTATTGTGGACTGTGTGTGCTGTGATCTGCACTCTGCTCGGGTTAAAGTGTAAGGCGCCGGAAGAGAATGCTGTAGCCGTGTTGGGCTGCTCAGTTTAGGGTAGAGCAGCGAAAGGGAAGTCATGGCTCTCCGTCCGGGACTCGATGCAAAAATCCTTATTATTGGAAGCGGGATTTCTGGCATTGGTGCTGCACAGAAGTTAATAAAACACGGCTTTAGAGACGTGCACATTATTGAAGCTACATCCAGGAGCGGAGGAAGGATCAAGACAGGCAGACTTGGTAAGTTTGTATTCACCAGAGCGTCCCAGTCTGTATCTCCAACTTGTCCCAGCTGGAGAACCGTTAACCACCCGTTAGCAGTTAGGAATGCTATACAGGCTATTATTTTGAAAAATGCGTGGAACTGGTGTATCCTCACTGCTGAGGAACGATCACTTAATGTAAAGAGACCCACGAATATAACTGTTCTGCACTGCTTTAGCTTTAGCTTTCAGCTAGTGTCACTATAGTGATATCAGTATACTGTTGTGAGTTAAGAAGCTACAACAAAGAAAGGATCTCTTTCTGTTCACAGTTAAACCAACATCTCTTTGTTTGTGTATGCTGTGATGTGCCTATTTACAGCACCGACACTGTTTAAGTACAACGATAGTGTATGTACATGTGTGTGTGTGTACACACATATGTAAGTTACCATATATATAAACATTACAGCATATACAGAGCATAAAGCCTCTGGGGTAAGTTTGTGCATTGCTGGTATTTGTATGTAGTCTTTTTGGTTATTACCCATAGTGAGCATGTTTGCTCAGAAACGGCAGAATTAGACTTTTTTTCTGTTTGTAGATCTATGATGACAGCGAAGCAGGAAAAACAGGTTCTGCTTCTAGGAGGTGCATAGAATCAAATAAATTTGCTTACAATACTGAACTTGCACACTCAGGTTTCATGGTCCAGGCATGAGGGTAAAAGCAGTCCATATGAATGAGATCACATTGGTAACTTTATAGACTCAGGGTGACCAAGTGCATGACCAAAGTCACGTATTATAATTCCTGTGACATCGCATAGTTGTAGTCAGCATTTCTTCACATAAAGACAGTAGACACCTTGAGGACTTCAGAAATGTGCCATATGTCATTTATTTTAATGATATGATAAGAATATGATTATTAAAATGTAAAAATAGAAAACTAAAAAAGAAAGAAAGTTGCAGTATAACTAAATTCACTCTATACCTTTGTACTCTATGAACTTTGCACTGATGTATAACCTATGAGAATGTAGGTTGTTCTTGTCAGCATTATGTAACCTGTGTTCTGTACTACATATCAGTCATGAAAATTAATAATTTGCCGTAAAGTAAATGTTGCATCTCCGTGTAAGTCTTCTGTCAGTAACAACCTTAACTGTACTCTGGTGTAAATAGTCTTCTTGTACAATGAAATCATTAAAAATCTATTTTGTTTATGTATTTTACCTCCAGGCAGTAATGTTGTAGAAGTAGGTGCTAACTGGATTCATGGCCCATCACAGGAGAATCCAGTGTTTCGCCTGGCTTGCCAGTACCAGTTGCTTGACAAAGAGTCCATGTCTGAGGAGAATCAGTCCGTGGACATTGGTGGTCACCCACCTTTCGTACCAAACTTGTTTTCTAGCTCAGGCAGAAAGCTTGATCCTGAGATGATGGCACCTGCCGTGGAGCTCTTCACGACATTACTAGGGAGGTGCCAGGAGTTCCATGACAGAGATGAAGAGCCCCAGCCTACTGTGGGGGAGTTTCTTAAGACGGAGGCCTCACGAATAGCAAAAGAGGAGTGGAAGGAGGATCAGGCAACCAAGGATCTGAGGCTGGCTTTTCTGAGCACACTGCTGAAAGTAGAGTGCTGTGTTAGTGGAACACACACTATGAATGATGTCGGCCTTGGAGCTTTTGGCATGTACAAGACCCTTCCAGGATTAGACTGCACCTTCCCAGGGTGAGCTGTTAGAAGGACAGTTGTTTTCTTCAGCCTACATAATTTTAAAGATTAAATTCATTAACTGTACTATCCAATGCTGAGGGTGCACAATGAAATAGTATGTATGGATTTATTTTGTCTTTTGCAGAGGTTACGATGGCTTAATTAAGCACATGGTGAATGAACTTCCCAAGGACATTGTCTTGTATAATAAACCAGTTAAATGCATTCACTGGAATAGCACTTACAAGCAGTCAAGCTCAAAAGGAAGGACACGTGCTGTAACTGTTGAATGTGTTAATGGGGAGACTTTTGAAGCAGATCATGTCATTGTTACGATTCCACTGGGTATGTTTAGTGGATTAAACCATTCGTTATTGCTCTTTTTTGTACTTTGCATCTCATTACAAATCCAATTCTCTTCACACTTTATGCATGTTGTATTTGACATAGTTGCAAAAGTATGTTTACATTATTTATCACTGTTTTTCTGGTTAACTATGAAGGTTATTTGAAGAAGCACCAGGGCACACTCCTACACCCACCACTGCCACTCCACAAACTGCACTCCATCCAAAGAATGGGATTTGGGACCAACAATAAGATTTTCCTGGAGTTCGAGCAGCCATTCTGGGATGAAGACTGTGAAGCTATTTACCTCTTATGGGAAGATGAGTCTGATCTTGTGGATGTTGTTTCTGATGTGAAGATGGCCTGGATCAGAAAGCTGTTTGGGTTCACCGTTCTGAAGCCCACAGAGAGGTTGGCAGAGTTCAGGCCAGTCCATTTCCAGCACTGCACTTTTGTCTGTAGGTGTGAGGTTTGATTATCCTCTCTGACACTGTAGGTTTGGCCATGTTCTTTGTGGTTGGATTGCTGGGCATGAATCTGAGCACATGGAAACTCTGACAGAATTTGAAGTGCTGCACACAGTCACGCAGCTCATTCGCAGGTTTACAGGTAATGTTTGAGCCCTATTATAAGAGAAAATTGTTATCCTCTCTGTAACACGTGATGCATATCTGTGTTAACAGAGATTGAATGATTGTTAGCAGTTGAATGATTATGAAAACAGCCTTGTCAAGACTTTTTGTCACAAACAACAAAGTAAGTTACCTACATACTTCTGATACTTGATTGTACCATTTAGGAAATCCAACGATTGCACCAAAGAAGCTTCTACGGTCCCAGTGGTTTCACGACCCCTACACCTGTGGATCCTACACCTATTTGGCCAAAGGGTGCTCAGGTTATGACATAGATAACATTGCAGAGCCTCTTCCAAAACAAGGATCAAATGCTCAGGTAAATCAGTAAATTGTAGTACAGTCAAACATTCGCATACATTTCACAGATTTCACTTGATCTTTTGATTGTGAGTGACTCTGAAATGTAACCATTAAAGACGAGTAAAATGTTCTTCAGAAAGCAATGTGTGGCAGCAAAGTTCACCAAAAATCCCTGATATTCTTTCTTGTGCTTTGTTTTCATTCATTTATTGTAAAAATTCTAAGTTACAATCACTTGAATATGCTGATAGCGTTAGGTTCATTTGTGCTTGTTTCTCAGAGTGTTATAGTTTAACCGTTCTTCTCAGCCCTTACAGGTGCTGTTTGCAGGAGAAGCCACTCACAGATCTTTCTTCTCCACTGTCCATGGAGCCCTGTTAGCAGGCTGGAGGGAGGCAGACCGTCTCAGTTCTCACTACACTGGCCTGTCAGGACACATCTCTTCAAAGCTGTAAAGAGAGGACTGTGCACTTACGAGACAGAATCAAAACTTGCTGACAGCACTAACCTGATAAGACTGGACACTGAATGTAATGGGTGCTGTTGACTAGATTTCACCGGGATGGATTACTTAAATTGTGAAACTGTCTTTGTGGGAAAAGCCATCCAATCCAACTGTCCAGGGCTTATGCATGATTTTGTATGATTTTATAATGTTGTATAAGCACCAAATGTCTTCTCTTTGGACAGTGATTTGTCTGTATAATCTAAGAAGCATTGCACCATAGTTGAGCACCAACTATAATTCATTGAAAGAATAAATGTTCATGCAAGCATTGTGAGTACAAAAAGGCTCAAGCCTTTTTTCTCTAGTGAAATCAGTGGCAGTAAATGGGAGAGTAGGATCACACTATGGATGTGGAACATGAACATTTCCTGGTGGACTGAAATAATAACCAGAGCAATTATCGGTTATTAAATGTAAACTTTCTCAGCATCACACCAACAATAAGTCAGGCCACTTGGATGGTTTCAAGTTTGTATAAGGCAGAATGCTCTCTCTAGTAATGAATCAACAAATACTGATTTTATAAGTGTTCTGAAATATTGTACTGGATGTTTCATTAAACTGTATTTTCTTTAGAGTGTCGTGTTTTGGAGTTTCCGCCTCTTTCATTCAGTGATCACTGCAAAACAACCAGCACTGGTTTCGCTCCAGTGGTGCTATTGATTAGTAGGATTTTGCCTCCTTTGCTTTGACTGGTTAGTGGGTTCTAACCAGCTGCGCCCCAGCTGGTTAGAGGAATACTGCCTCCTGTACTTTGATTCACTAACTAAACTTTTCACCCCAATTTTAAAAGATTAGTAGAATGAGTTTGGCTAGTTGACTCTTTCGTTAACAAGATCTTGCCACCTGTATCTACAATCAACATTTATAGTGTTCAGTTAGCTGTTTCCAGCTAATTATTATTATATGTTCTGATGATGTCTGTCACCACTGACTGTCTTAGCCTTTAAGACACACACAGGTGACTGGGTTGTTAAAATAGGACTAACGGTTCCCTAAGAACTGATGTTTTAGATTAAGATTCTCTGATTGACCTTCCTGATCTTAAAGCTCAGCAAAAGGGAAAAGGAAAAAAGAAAAGAGAAACTGTTATGAACACCCTTCATGCACTACAACCTATAAAAAACGTTCTAAGGAACTGACCTTCTGCTGAATTCTGACGCGAAAAAATAATGAAAAAGTAATTTGCATTGTAAGATCATTTTATTTCTCATCGTAATTTCTCTACACCTCACTGAAGAAAAGTGGGTGTCAGTTTTAAAATATTTTTATTAGATCTACAATCTTATGGACAAAGGCTGCAAATAAGAATGAATGAAGATGAAAACACAAATGAGAGGAGCAAGAAAGAAGCAAGTGCAAAGACAAACAAGAACAATAAAATGTGCTTATATAGTTTCATCTGCCCAATCATCAATTTACTTCCAGTGACGGGTGATCCTAATGCTTCAGCATACCAAGACATTCTGGACAACGTCATGCTTCCAACTTTGTGGACAGTTTGGGGAGGAACCTTTTTTTATTCCAGCAGGACTGTGACCTAGTGCACAGCAGGATCAGTAAAACCACGGCTGGATGAGTTTGGCGTGGAAGAACTTGACTGGGCCACACAGAACCCTGACCTCAACCCCATCCAACAGATTTGGGATGAACTGGAACAGAGATTGTGAGGCAGGCCTTCTCGTCCAACATCAGTGCCTGACCTAAAAATCCTCTACAGAATGAATGAGCGTAAATTCGCACAGAAAAATTCCAAAATCTTGTGGAAAGCCCTCCAAGAAGAGTGGAAGCTGTTCTAGCTGCATACTGTCTTAGCCTTTAAGACACACATGGATGACTGGGTTGTTAAAATAGGACTAATGCTTCCCTAAAAACTGATATTTTAGATTAAGGTTCTCTGACCTTCCTGATCCTAAAGCTCAGCAAAAGGGAAAAGGAAAAAAGAAAAGGGAAACTGTCCCTGTTGGTAAAATGGTCAGACGTCCCAGTACTGTTGTCAATACAGTGTATGTCTGTTATAAATGATACATTTTCAGCTCTAATTTGCTCCAAGGTGATCCACAGATATGTTCCCAGTTTAGCTCCTTACTGAGTCACACATTTGGTGACTAAATGAGAAAAACCATGAAGCTAGATTTTATCATGACCACAGAATAAAATCACAGATACAGAGTTTTTTTTTCTGTATCAGTGCACAGTAGTGTCAAAAAATTATATTCTGCACAGGGAATAAACGGTTCAATAAAAAGAAAGGAAAACTAAAAACTTGAAGGAAAAGCATGACCTCTCTTTCCTGGAGGGGACACTTCACCTCCAAACAGTAGAGGGCGATGTGAACTCCAAGGATCTATCGATGCACCTGAAACACTTGTAAACAGGAAGCTGCAGTGTTAGTTCACTGGTGAGTGACTTTTAAAGATTTTGAGCTTTTTTCAGATTTAAACAGATTCTGCATGGCAGATCTTTTTCTGCAAAACATCTTGAGTTCAAGCCTTTTTAGCTGCTGCCCTACAGCTATCGTATTACTGTCTTTTAAAGGGGCTTATTTCTCTTTATGGTGTTTTATGTCTACCTTAAGCATGTGTTTTTCTTATTGTTGCCACAGTTTGATTGTATTCCAAACCTTGATGTTTTTTCACTGTAGTGATGACTGAGAGAAGATCTAATAGAGGGGGAGTACAGTCTGACAGAGTCCATGTATTACAGAAAGGTGTTGCTTTGCTATCTGCAAGGAGAATAAAATCAAGTGAACTCAGGCAATAACACAGTCTATGAAGTGAATAACAGCAATATCAAGAATCTTGACCTCGTTGTCAACTTGAAGAATACGGAGTCTAGTAGGACTTGTGTGCTAAGTGAAAACGTGAGGATTGGACCTTAGTCACCAAAATGACTCGGCAGAATGAAGATGGAATACCCTCAGGCCTAATTCCCCCAGTTGAAATAGATGATGAGGACTGTGACAAAGCATGGAGGGAAAAGTCACACAAATGCCTGGACAAACCTTTGAAGACAAAAGCCAGTCTGACGAAGATAAAGCCTTGTGAATCGGATGAACAAACGGGTCATTACTGTGGCAAAGGCAGTGATGGCAGGACAACATTGGCTTGTAAACACAGTGGGAAAATGTTCAATTGCAAAACTTGTGGGAAAGATTTCAAACGGTCAGACCTTCTCACAGACCACATGAAAGTGCACAAGAGAAAGAGACCGTATTCTTGTGATGAATGTGGCATGATGTTTGCCAAGCCTGCTTATCTAAAAATTCACCTGCGTAGGCATGCTGGGGAGAGGGCATTCACTTGTGACCAGTGTGAGAAAAGGTTTTTTGATAAGTATGACTTGAACGTGCACCTACGAGATCACACAGGAGAGAGACCATATGTGTGTTCAGAGTGTGGAAAGAGCTTCAAGCGAATTTACATACTAAACAAGCACAAGAGGACACATTCGAAAGAAAAACCTTTTGAGTGTAATGTCTGTGGAAAGGCCTACAGATATGTTTACAGTTATAGGTTGCACATGAAAGACCATTCCTCATAGATTTCCTTTATTACTATATAACTTGACAGAAAATCTGTTTAGTGTAAATATAAATAGCTGCTTGGTGAAATCCAGTTGTAAAGCTGGATACATACAGTCTATATACATTATGCACTGGATGATGAAAGGTAGCAGAGTAAAATTAATTGGCAAGATACATGGAACATTTTCTAAATATCTGTAAATATCATGCTGGGCAATGTGAAAAGAGAGTTATGAGTCCAGCTACTATGAAGTCTTTAAATGTGTGGAATGGAAAAAATTACCTATTTGAAAGGACGATTACTCTGTCGAAATCTTACTCAATTAAAAATGAAAGTCTGGAACTAAAAATGTACTTGAGTGAATACAAAGCAGTGTAGTGGTTGGCAGTTTAATTTTACAATGATATAAAATTGCCTGGGCGTTTTAATAGAAATGATACATTCAAATGGATTGAAACTCAAAGGATTGGCATGAGAATGGTCTCCTTTTTAGAGATTTCTGAGTACTTCGAAGGTGGAAATGTGGAGAGAGTGAAAGAAAAGAGGACCAGTATTCAGTTACATTAATGTTACATTAATGAGTTACTATATAATATTGAAATACATTGACACAACTGTCTCCTGTCTTTGTTCTGTATAAACTGAGATTTTTGCCAGAACTGTGTTGTTTTTCATGATTGCTGCTCTTTGTGATCATCAAGCTCCACCGGTAAAACTTCGCCTTGCAGGGTTCTTATGGAACTGCAGACAGTTCAACTGTCCAAAATCACCACGTTCCTACAAAACAAGTCCATGACAAGGAGAACTGTATAGATGGTTTGAATTAGACGGGTTTCAGTATGTTTTCTGGTTACTTCCCACCAAGACAGG
Source organism: Brachyalestes nurse (assembly GCA_037974405.1). NCBI lineage: Eukaryota > Metazoa > Chordata > Actinopteri > Characiformes > Alestidae > Brachyalestes > Brachyalestes nurse. The sequence goes on from JBBPCY010000150.1 coordinate 16,828,029, forward strand.
ATTTTTCAAAACCTCAGAAGACATTCGTGGGTACACTGGTTGTTTTGGATGTTATATAAAACGCTAATGTTTGTGTTGTAGACATAACAATCCCCTGTTCTGTGAGACTGTAAAGAATTCTCAACAATTTACTATTTCACCTCGAACTTGTTTAAATCTCGGCGTTTAATGAATGCAGACAAGTCAGTGAAAGTGCTCTTTAAAATGGTTTAAGCTCAGAATAAACTGTACAATACAATAAAAACAATAGCTGCAACTACCTCAAAATTCTTATAGGTATGAAACATTTAAGACTTTTTTTTAAGGTCAGGACAAGGCAGACTTGCTAGCCTGGGGTATAGAGAGAATTATCATTGGTGGATTTGGTCATGCATAATAGTGCAAAAAGATATTTACCAGTTTGGTCTAAGTTATATGAGAATATAAATGACAATAAACCCTGCTGCTATAATCAGTGAGGAAACAGATGAAATATTTCTGCATGAATGGTCATGAAAATGTGCACATAAATGCACATAAATAAAAAAGGGGAGCAAAAAAAACCCAAAAATGTTTGTAGTATGTCTATATTACATTGTTACAAGCATTTTGCAGTTAATTACTTTTTCAGGCTGGTCCTGGTGCACACCAGAAGAGGGTCAGTCTGTAGTTACATATATAGTTACATATATATATATATATATAAATTTGAGAGAGGAAGATAGAAAGAGAGGTTTATAAGAGGTTTATAAGAAATACAGTTAGTGGCTATAGTTCTCCTTAATGCCTCAGAAGCAGAAGGGTTACATGTTTTATTTCCACTTAACAGGAATTTTAATCCCTATTTTATTGTGTAATTATGTATTTTTTCTGAATGTGAAAGATTTGAATTCATGACATGATAATAATGAAAATGAAAGTAAATAAAGATTTCTCATGTACATTCTTGGTGTCTAGTAAGTGATTGAACACTGCTTGTAAATTGCTGTTGTATTAAAATTGGATTTAGGATGTGTTATTCTCTCCCAAATCTCTGTTGCATCTTTTATTGCCCCTTTTAATTCAAACTGCAGGAGTTGCTCCACTGGACCACAGGGTGGAGCATGAGCCTGTTAAGTGTTTTTGTAAAGTAGTGCGAGGAAAATTGTGCAGTTGAATCAGAAATGTTTATTGGTGCCTGATATAAACTTATTTATATTTTTTCCATTGAGCCTAACAGGACCAGTCAGAACTCTTTAAATTTATATTTTATATGCCATGCTGTTTATTGAGCCATATCAACAGTAAAATAGAGAGGGTTTGTCTTTTTCTTCAATTGTTCTGGTAGATCCTCAACCTATTTAATGCATTATTTTTCATCTTGATTGGAAATAATTGTATTGTCCTAATTGTTTACATGTATTAGTGTATAACTACTTTAAAACTGGGTGGACCAACTTTTCTCCCAAACAACAGAAAAACAAACATGCAAAGTTAAGTTACTTTAAATGGGACTAAATTTCACTGAGCTCATTTACATTGTTAAAAACTCACTTACAGTTGTCCTATTTACAGTGTAATATATCATTATGTGCAGCTATTCTAGCTTAAGAAAATAAACAAAAAAGAAGCCCTGTGGCTGAAGAAGAAAAGAGCTGCTGGTCTATACTTACTTAGCAACTGTTTGGGCATCTCTCAGGACTCTCACCTCTTGCTAAATAAACAGAGCCATTTGTTTTACATCAGCCTGTTTTCCTGTTTAGTGGAATATGTGAAACCCCACACCTTCGGCCCTGAAGAAAGCCAGCAATCAGGGCTGTTATGATGCACTGATTACTTTACAGTTTATTATGGTTTGGGGGAGAGATGGCATTTGAGGAAAAGTAAGAATAAACTGTCTGTGCAAATGCTCCTGTGTGCATTTTAACATTTTTTGATGTGAAACATTTGTCATCATGATGTACATTACTGTTTCTACATATTTACAGCCATTCACAATTGAGGCTGGCTTGTAAATGTCCCTGTTGACAGGGCCCTGATGCTTGGCCTTTATGAATAGTCTAATTAATATTAGATAGTAGCCAATCAGCAAAAGGTTCCGCCGATATCTTTCTGCATATATTGTAGGCCGTGCGCTGATTGGCTGCTGGGGGAGATGACGCACACCGCGACTAGTTGAATATGCAATGAGCCCCTGGCTGTAAGAGTGCAAATAAAGAGAGGTAACGGGCTACGAACAGGGGTAAAAGTTTTTTTTTATATTAATATATATAATGTCATGTTAGAGGAATAACTTGGGCGTAAGGGCAGACCTGGGACGGGCTATCCCAGGAGCGGAACAGTGGAGCCGGAGAGAAGAGCCAGAACTTTTCCCTGCTGGGGTGTGGAGCGGCAGACGACGCGTTCAAATAAACTTAGAAAAAAGTCACCGAGATTCAGACTTGTCTGAAAAGTGACTGTGGGACAGAGAGAGAGAGGAAAAGTCATCCGCAAAAGATGAGCTTGTTGTCTGCCATAGACAGTAGTACCTCAGTGTACCAGCCTGCACAACTTCTAAACTGGGTCTATCTCTCTTTGCAAGACACCCACCAGACCAGTGCTTTCGATGCCTTCCGACCCGAGCCCAATGCTTCCCACCCGGACCTGAGCTACAGCAAGGCTCCCTCTGCAGACCTCAGCTCCTCTCTCACTTCCAACTATCTCAGCAACTTCTTTCAGCTCCAGAGAAATGAGGTAGGCCTGCTACACACTCGTCCGCCTCTCCTGAGCTTTGTCAAACATGACTGTTCTTATTAGAAGTTAGATGGCGTGTAAATCTAGACTTGGAGGAGATGTTAGAGCGTGTGTAGAAGAGCCTCTTCTCCTAGTTCACACACCCGCCATGACATCTGTTGTCTGCACCGTGTGTCATTTTGCTGTGGATAAATAAGGCACAATAGCAGCACTTCTTTCTGCAACTAAGACGCAACATGTTCTGTGTTTGTTGTTCTGCCTTTTTGTTAATGCTTTGAGGGTCCACTTGATGAGTAATTAGAAGTCTAGACTTAGAATTAGATTTAAGGAGTAATTCTTGAAGAAGTAGTTTAGAATTAGAATTAGAGTTAATATGTTATTCTAGAAGAAGTAGTTTAGAACTAGAAATAGACTTGAGTAATTCTAGAAGTAGTTTAGAATTAGAATTGGACTTAATGAGAAGTTCTAAAAGTAATTTAGAATTAGAATAGGACTTAATGAGTAAATCTAAAAGAAGTGGTTTAGAATTAGAATTCTAGACTTAGAATTAGTCTTCATGAGTAGAAGTTATAATTCGAATTCTAGACTTAGAATTAGACTTAATGAGGAATTCTAGAAAAAGTAGTTAAGTGTATGGTTACGTTAACCACCAACAATTATGGATTCATTAACTAATGAGTTTAGAGTGGAGGTATAAACTAATTGTAGTGATTTTATAGTTATTTGTGAGTTTATAGGGCTACGTTGTTGCATGTAAATGCTGTGTATTTTATGTTGCTTTGTGTACTTATGACAAGACCACACGGCTAAATACATGGATCTGCTCAAATAATATGGTCCTAACTTCAGCCCTATTTTTATAGGTGAGTTGCATAGATGTTCAGAGAGTTCTAAATTTCTCACAAAGCCAGATGTCCCAGAGGGTACATGACGATGCACTGATGTGTAAAGGCTTATGACTTGCTAAAGAGTAAATATTCTAATCTACTCTTAAGAAATGTGTGATGATAAACTTTCAGAATAGGAAGATATTGGTTCTAGCCCACATCTTGAGTTCAGTACTGAATCTAGTGGTTTTAGATCTTTTAGATGAATTTAACTGTGTTGTGAAGTCATATTAGTGTTCTGCTCCATTGCTAATTTGTTCCAGTTCTGTGATTTTTGCAAACATTGGTTGGTAGGAAGAACATCACGTAATCAGATAAAACCAGGAGTGAATTAACAGCTGTAAGTATAGCTGTAAGTAAAACTATATTGTGGAATACATAGATAATAATAAAACATAAATGAGAAAATGGGTGTGGCTAATATTGTTACAGTTGGCACTGGATGATAAACGGGCAGATTTTAAGAATAAACATGAATTTGGTATGCTTAATGAGAGTAAGGAGATTTGCGCTGCTGAGCACAATAATTGGTTCCAGAGATGTAAGCATCTGATTAAAACACTTTAGTTTTCATCATGATTCATATTTCACAGCAGCTGTAATATTAGCTTTTAAAATGTTTAAATTACTTGAATTTATGTTTAGTGCTGCAAATGAAAGTATCTTCATACTACTAACTACATCTGTTTTGTTTTTTTTTTAACTTTTATGGTTTAGAAAATTGTCTGTATACCGTAATCACTGAATAATGATATGTTGACCTACTTATCACTTCAGTATCTGTATTAGTTTTGCATGTATCACTTTTCACCTTGAGTATCAAAAGACTAATTTGACTAAGTCTAATTTGCTGTATTATTGCTTTAGATGGGAGCTAGAAGTTCTAGTTGCCGTTTGTGAGCTCTGTAAAAACACCCACTCACAGAGGTGGGCAGTACTCCACCCCTGAGAAAGCACTCACCTAATCAAAGGCCTAACAACAGCAACAGCTGTGTGGATGTGGATGTGTGCATGTGCATGTGTGTCTGTATGTGCGTGTGCATGTGCATAAATGCACGTGTGTGTGTGTGTGTCTGTTAATGAACAGATCAGTATGAGTGTGTGTGTGTGTGTGAGTAGTGGGAGCAGGGCACAGCGGGGCAGGAATAACCCCCTGAGAGACTCTCCTGCTGAGTGAGAGAGCAGAGAGAAGAGGTCTTCTCCATTAGACAGAGTGTGTGATGGCCATCTGCTCTCAGCTAGCCACTTTTGTACCAACCAGCCTATCTGACTCTTAAACCTCTTCAAGCTCTTAATTAAAAAATTAGCATCTCAAACTGTAAAATGTGTTTTGGTGTATGACTGCCTCTTTTACAATATACGAACTTCTACTGGAATATTATGTCTATGTTCTGTGGATCGCCTTAACAAGGCAGTTGCAGTATTGCGTCAGAAGTTGGCATCGTTCTTTACCCCATGTCAGAATCTGGAGAGAAAAGGCTGGATTGCTTCATCTTTAGTTATAACAGACAAAATACACAAAAAGTTGCTCACACACTACATGAGCTGGCTGTTGCTGAATATGAATCCAATTATTTGCTCCGATCAGATGAAGATTCTTCTTTTTATATGCGGCCATATGTATGTCTGCAGAAATGTTTGGGTTGTGTGTGTTTTCTATTTAATGTGGATTGCTTTCTCTAAGGGAATAAGCAGGATTTGAGTGGGAAGGACAGAAAATGAATGGCAGATGTAGAGTTATGAAAAAAGCCTTAATAAAACATGTTTGGTGTATCCTGACTTTATCAAACTGATGAGAAAAAAATTGGACTGGAGGACGTGAGAAAGCTGTTTAGTGTCTTTGGTAGCCAAATGCAGCATGGCAGTCATGGCTTTAATACTGTGCAACATTAGCCATTGATAGTAACACACCCTTTCAAGGGATAACTGTTTCCTCACAAGGAAGACATCGCTCTGGCAGTTTCTTCACTTCCAAGCTTTTGAGAGTGTAACATATGAGTGTTTGACATTCCTGCGCTCACTGTGGTTATAGTGCAGCCCAATGTGCAAACCACAGCCTGATGCACTCATCATTAGGATTAAGCTGGAGAGTACCTCAGGACAGGCTAATGTGAACACATTGTGAATACTCACTTTACTTTGTAGTGCTAGACTGAAAGCGAGAAGTTCTGAGATAATTCAGAGAACAGTATTATTGTTCAAGAATGAGTTCAACAACTTCTAACTAGCATGGGTTTGAATCTGTTTGAAAATGTGGTTTATGCATTGATGTCAGCTTTTCCACATGTTTAAAATGGCGCAAAGTACAAAAGCACACCAAAATCCCTGGATGTCTGCTGTTTAAAATTTCATAAATTCTTGTTTGTGAGTGTCCCTTTTGTTCTCTCTTACCTTGCAGGCCTTGAATAATGGTTTATACAAAAGCGTCTCCCCATATGGCTCTCTGAACAACATAGTGGATGGGTTGAACTCTCTAACGGACCACTTCTCTGACCTCTCCCTGTCCTCTGAGCCTCGCAAGCCCAGCAAAAGACCTCCACCTAACTACCTGTGCCATCTCTGCTTCAACAAGGGTCACTACATTAAAGACTGCCCTCAGGTAAGACCCTACCAGTCATGGCTCTGCATAGACAATGTGAGGACTGAAGAGTGGGGAAAAAAGAGAGTGAGAGAGGTCGCAGTGACCTATTTGTCAAACAGTCAACTCTCGTGTGTATCAAGATAATTACATTCTGTGTTGCACTTTGCAGTTTTTATTAACACTACTACTATTACTGATTATAATAGAATGTTCTGTACTTTGTAGTATAGCAGCATATCTGTAAATTGGTTTCAACACACACACGCACACATGTCTGCAATTAGCTTGAATCATGTGCAGGGTCAAGTACGATGTGCATTTTCTTTTGACAGTAGTGGTGCAACGGATCAAAAAACTCACGGTTCGGATCGGATCACGGTTTTAAGTCACGGATCGGATCAATTTTCGGATCAGCAAAAAAAGAAAAAAGACAAGACAAATT
>JBBPCY010000150.1:16834641-16875612 GCA_037974405.1 Brachyalestes nurse
TATAAACACCCCAGTAGCTTTTGTAATAGCTTTAGCTTGGTTGGACTGGGCAGCAAAGGGCTGCTTAAATGCCGCGGGTATCAGCGGTTGTTTTTTTTTCGAATCTTCAGATCACGTGCGTGCCGAACTGTGAAGAGAGATCGGTTCAGATCACGGATCAACAGTGATCCGTTGCACCACTATTTGACAGTGTAAAAATATAAGCAAATACCACTCATTCTCCAGCTGCTAGCATGCGTTCTAATAGCGTTATCAGTATCTAGCTAGTGTTAACTTGGCGAAGTGTTTAAAAAGTGATAGCGTATTTTTCCATGTTACCTCCTGGTGCACTTATTGGTATTATATTGATGCCTGGGTATTGTATACACATCAGGATGGATAAACAATAGCTAAGCAGCATATGAAGAAAACATACCAACACCGGGTAAAGTTCAAGCTCAAATACATCATTTCATGCTGTTATTGTACCTGTTGTGAGGATTTTGTAAGATCCATTATCTGTTTTAGTGAATGTGTTCCTGCATTCTTCCATGTGTTATGTGTTATATTGTTAGAACTAGTGGGGTATGAGTGCTACATTTAGTAGTAGTGTAGTATCAACTGTTGCATGACACTATCTCACATTATATGCCCAATAGTCACTCTGCCATGGTTGTTTAAGTTTTGCTGTTTCATTACATCTACAGAAAAAGCAGAACATTTATTAACCATTTCATTATTTGTAGTATATCTATCCCATAGGCCTTGTTGCTTGTTTCACTCTAATTAGTGGAAAATGATTGTAACCAGTGTGTAACCAGAATCCTTTCCAGATCAAATGCTGGATTTTGAAAACGAGACAATGTCATCTTTACTTTCAAGCTGTTAGTGTTTTATGGTCTTTGGACAGAAAGAGAGGGTGAGGTACTTGCTAAGATCCAGACTTGAGTCAGAGCTGTATGGAATGGTAATGCACTCCAGATGTGGGATTAAAATGGCAAGCCTCCTTTTATGAAAGATGATGAGGGTTCCCTGCAGACCGCTAAAAGACCTGTCTCGTGATAAAATACCTCCACCTCTTTTGTGCGCGGCTCAGGTAATTTACTGACGGTGTCTTTGACATTTGCTGCATTGTGTCCTGAATCAGCCCTGCATTTGGTAACAATATTTGAAGTCTTTAAAAGCTGTGGATAGAAGCTAAATCATTATGGAACCCACAGTTGGTGTGCTGTGGTCGTAGCTGATCTGTAATCGAGATATGGATTGTGTCCAAAGAGACTAATCACAACACCCACAGTTTTCTGCACGTGTTCAGGTTAGTCAGGTTGAGTAAAATGCAGTTCAGCCTAGATAACTAAAAAATATCCCGCCAGTGTTCACTCAGTTGGGTTTTTGTTTCGGTGCAGCAAAGGAAGAGAGTTACTAAAAGTGTGCCTCTTCTGTTTTATGAAGACGGAATTCCCCTGACAGTCATGCTGGTAGGAAATCATTCTGTGTCTTGTGTGGATATGTAGCAGCTCTGGAGCAGGGGCGTAGTGTAAATCACAGGCAGATCTGTCCTGTTTTAAATTTCAGCCGCTTATGTTGATGCCAATGGAAACACAAGAAAGACCTGTCCCCAGACAGTGTCCACACCTACTCGTTTCAAACGTTACAGCAATTCAGCTCTCCCTCGAGCCTTACTTTCTGTGATTTACTTACCATTTATCATAAGCACACAAACGCTTACTCACTCTTCTGAACGTGCCTAACACAGAGCTCGAGTGAGCTTTGCTCTTGGACATTCCCAGAAAAGGACAGTTGCACAATGATGCATTTGGGTGAATCTCAGCTTTCTTCCTGTTCTCCGAAAGGAAATAAATTCCAGGATAAGCTGGTCCCCACTATGGGTTAGTCATATCCAGAGGACTGTGAGCGCTCTGCCAATACAAACAGGGGGATCTGACTTCACAGGGCACCGTGGGCCCTGTGATCTATGTCCAGCTGTGAGAACCACATTCTCCTGCATTCTGCCGATGCACACCCTGCGTCCCTGCTCAGCCGTTCCTCGCATAATCTTCATTGGCCCAAGCTCATCAGGCGGGATGGAGGCCAAATTACTGAACACTGCCCTCCATCCACGAGGCTGAGAGCGAGGCTGGCAGTGGGATGGGTGGTGTCTGGACAAGCACAGGCCGGATAGGAATCAGCGAAAGTCATGGCTCAGTGGGAACAGAGCGTGGGGGCAGGAACCATGTGTGTTGGCTGTGGCCTGCTGGTGTTTACAGCATGCACAGGCAGCAGGGCGCAGGCTACTCTCACTGTCCCATGTGTCAGTGAGTGGAAATAATGGTGGCCATGGCAGGTAGGTCCGCAGGGAATGCTAGTTAGAGGAATGAAAACCATAGGGCTGGCAGCTGTTGACCAGCACTGCACTGCACTGCCTAGGGCCAGCCAGGGGGGTTCTGTAAACACGCCTGTTTTGGTCTGATGTTCGTTACCAGCAATCTCTGCTGCCAAAATTTAGTCATAGGCCTGAACACACTGTCTAGTTATAATTAGTTAAGGAATACTCTTGTGAACAATAATTTCCTTTTACTTATTAAAAGAACAGAAAATATTTGCTCAAATGACATTTTGAGTAGTAGCCCATGGACAGGCATTGGACAGGCTCCTATGACTTCTGTAATAAATGCAGTTTGAGCCGCAGTTAAGTGTAGGGAAATGTATTGTTGGTGGTAATGAGCTGTGTGCTACAGATGTGGAAAAATGCCTAAAACTTTGACATGTGCCTTGCAGAATATTAACTTTAGTACACACTAGCTTGCAATGGGATTTCCTTATGGAAAATGCATTCATGTGTGTGTGTCTTGTGAGTGCTGGAATGCAGGTTTTGAACTGCGAGTGCTTCGACTTGTAAGCTCAGCTTGTGAGTCACAAACTCTGCAATGCGCCCCTCATGCCAATGCCCTTTTATATGTCAAACACTCATAGGGACACTGCCGGTCATTCCCGGCAGGCGTTCTTATTGCTCGCCACATCATCATCGTCAGTGTGGCTCTTGCTAGGAGCAGAATACTGCGCACTGTTTTAAGTAGAGTCGCAACAAAGTCCTAATTATATTCAATTCCTCCACTTTTGTATTTCCATCTGATGTACTGTGCTAATGGCATTTGACTCAGCTTGTTCTCTTGTGAGCTCTTGGTTCTTAAATCATCCCAGAAAATTCTGTAATATGATCAGTAGTCTGTAATAAAGGAAACGATGTTTGAGAGAAGTTGAAACAGATGCAGGATTGATATCTTTGAAGGGCAATATGCTGATTCTCTTCTCTATGATGTTGATCAAAAACACATGAATCTCATTGATTTTATACAGAGGACCCTTTATTCCTCCGAGATAATGCATCTTTTGTTCAAATTGTAATCATGGCAATGGAATGTGTGTATATATAGCCATGTTTCCAACTTCATTTTCCCTCCTGAATTCTCCAGCTGTAATTTGCAGCTTTTGAGTAGGTGTTTTGAGAACAAGTCTCTGGATTGTAGCTATGCAGATGGCAGTGGACCTCTTGAAATAGTATCAGTGAAGAGAGAATCGAATTAGCCATTAATTATACGAGACTAGGTTACTACATTTAGTCCATTTTATTGTTAACAGAATATATCCTAACAGCATATTTGTCCTCATTATTAACTGGTGGGCTCGCAGGTTTGGGGAATGATGTAATTTCTCAAAACATCTCCTCTTTCTAACCGGCAGTCTACTTCTAGGAAGTGATCATTGCTCACTGTATAAACATTACACAACACTTTTAAGAACTGTCATCAGTAATTTACACCACTCTAGCGTAATTTATCTGTTTATCTCGAAAAAGCACAGCAGATTGTTAAGGCAGTTGACTCGTGTGGCATTTGTTTCCCTTAAACCCTCTTTTTTACACTGCACCATGACAAATGTGTTGCACTGGCCTCCTCTCCATGCCAGGGTTCCCACAGGTCTGTTGATCAAACGTGGCAGATCCAACACGCAGGAGAATTTGTAGCAAATGGCATCAAAGCTGGAGATCTCACCCCTCTGCAGAAGCATCAGTGGAAGATACCCGTCCGTCACCGTGATGTGACGAGCTTATTAAGATAATGCGTCTTTTGTTCAAATTGTAATCGCTTCCTTTTTTTCGCCGGCTCATGTTTTGTTCTAATAAACGGTTTGCCCGCTCGTGGTCAAGGTGATAAAGTCTTAATGGTTTGTTGTTGTTGTTGGCGGGAACATCTGCATTATGTAATACATTGAAATGGCAAATATCAGGCCTGGGGTTGTGTAATTCTCTTTGGGAAGAAAGTCTTTGTTTGAAATGAAACTTCCATTACGACTCGGCCCGTCGGTTAAAGCAAAACACTCTGATGTAAGAGGCAATCACAGATCTTTGAGGAGGCAGCCACCTTCTCTCCAGACTCTCGCTGAGATAGTTGCGTAAACACAGTTGTAATAGTCAGGTCGCTGTTGTACTACCGATGCTGGACTGAATCCTTAAATATACATATATCCATGCAATTTATTTCCAATTTGGTTCAACTGCGTGTTGCATCACACATGACTCTTTACCACAGCTGGAAAACAATTAGTCCCCGGAGTTGGGCACACCCCATTTCCTGATGAGCGCTTCACAATAATAACTCTGATTGAATATGCTATATTTATACTCTACTTTCACTCTCCAATGAGAAGGACTTGCTATATTTTGCATACTTTGTCTCGTTACCGCCAGTGCTGCCGTTCTTTGATTGACTCAGCACAAACAATAGCTGGGATGATTTTACAAGAGAGGAAAAAAATAAGCTTGCATGCTCTGCTCTGTTTTACAGCCACACAACGACAATTGCACTGAAAGCCTTGTGAATCTGAGTGTAAAGTGACATAGTAAATCATCTGTTTGCATTCCTAGATGTCCAAACCAGCTGCTACGTGTTCTTTGCAGCCTGTCCGTTTGCCTGATAAAGCGTCTTCGCTCTGCAACAGAGCAACTAAAAGCCATTACAGTTGTGTCCTAAGAAGTCCTAAACATGTTTTGTTCAGCCCTATAATTATTTAGTGAGGCAACTAATAGATAACATTTTCTGTTTACCCTCGGAGCAGTAAGGGCTTGGTGTTTTTTTTTATTGTGAGTGTTTGAAAGCCTTCACAGATGTTTTTGCAGCAGCTCCTGTTTTTCTGCTACAGTGAGAGTAATATTTGCGTGAGATTATATAGTTCAGATACTTTTTAGAAAGCATGGAATAAGCAAAAAAAAAAAAAAAAAAGTTTTACTCAGGACAGAGAGCAATAGGCAGGATTTGGAGACAGCCAGAAGAGAAGTGTCAGTGTCAGACAGAGCACACTGAGAACACTTCCTTAAAAAGGAAATCAAAGTTAAAAGAAAATGAAAAGAAGGTTTCCTGCCAGATGGTTCGTGTTCACTACGGGAATACAATTCTTCCTCTGGGTTTTGCTGATACAACAGTCATAGCCACTTCCCTTTGTCACTGCGAGAGATATGCACACAGCATTTGCTTTGGTATTTCTCTTTTATGGGCGAGGGAGATACCAGCAGAATGGCCCCAACAAGCTCTGTACTATGTGTGGCATATGTAAAGATGTGGAAAACAACCTAAAAATGGAAGCTGCATTTGTTCGAAGCTTTTTTTTCTCTTACCCCCTTTTGGGCACACTGTTATCTTCAAAGCGTGTGAGACTGTGATTTAGGAGGGCTTAACAAAGTTTTGTCAGAATGGCTTTCTCAGTTACAGAAATGGCTTTTAGAAATGCCTACATCAGGATTAACAAGACAACTGTTGTTTGGACACGCTGCAGAGGGTCTGTTTTCCTTGGATGGAGGGTCAGGCAGAGTCTGCTTTCTGAGGTCACCAGCCCTCTTCTCAGATCCTGCAGATTTTTAGCGCAATTACTTATTAAACCCATGGTAATTATTTTTCCATTAACTTTTATTTTTGTAGAAGGTTTCATATAGACTTCAATCATTTCCTAACAAGGGGGCTCAGGTCTTACAAGCACAGAAGTTAATGAAAGAAAACAAACACACTAAGAGGGTCCCATGTCAGCAGACAATGTTACATAATCTGCTGATAAAAATGACATGACAATTTTGGAATTATGATTCATTTTTGATTATTGGCATGAGCATGTGAACCATCACGAGATTTTGCCTACATTGTTGGTTTGGGTTTGTTTCCACATATTCATTTTATCTGTTGGAATAGATGTGATGAAATCCAGAGTAGCAGTTTGCAGCAGGTTTTCAGCTGGAAAAGGAGAGAAGGCACTAAATACTTTCAGTACTACTAATCTAAAGAATAAATTCATCTCAGCATTCTAAAGCCTAAAGAATTTGTGGTGACTAAGAGTAGCAGTGGGCCTTTGAGTTGCAATATGGCATAGATCTCCCTTCTTTCTAAAGATTCATTGAGTGCTAAACATGAAAAATGTGAAAATTGAAAATGTTGAAAATGTTGTGTATTGACCAGGACAATGTTAATTATGAGTTACCATATTCATCAGGGAAACTCCTTACACCTCGAGCATTGTTCTCTTGCATGATCTTTCAGCATGTTCAGTTTTAGTAACTAGGCTACTTTAAGTAACAGAATTTTTTACTCACAAGTCTTAGGGGTAAGTCTGTCTAACGTGCACTATGTCTTTAAAGAAGGGGACTAATATTTACAGCACTGTTACTATGGTGTGATCTCATCTAATGTCACAGGCAAATAACAGAGTGAACAGTCTAAAAAAAAACCTGAATCTCACATTCATGCAATCAGAAGACATTAGGGTTGGCAAGAAGGCCTTGCTCACATTGTGACATTCGTACTCTGTGCTGAAAGGCAATATTGCTGCGGCTTGAATGGCGGTGATCGTGCTCTGGAGTTCAAGCACAGTATGTGGTGTCAGAGGGACAACACAGCAGGCTTTGTGTGCAGGCCTCAATCGGGCCTGTTGGGAAGAGCCCAGCTCTGCTGGGAATGGCCAGTGTTAATTAAGGATCCCATTGTTTGCCTTCAGAATCCCCAGACGAAGGGGTCAGGAAGTCAGCCCATATTGTTCGCCCGGTGGGATGCTGACTACAGCACTGCTAAGGCTACAGATCACTTTTTAATCACAGCACAATCACAGGCTCCTACAGGACAGCAGTAGGCCTCAGTCAGGCAACATGAGAGATGTGGGCTATTACTGAAGACCTGAGAGGAATGTTTGTTGGTTTTGAGTGAGGCTGTAGTACCCTTTCTGTCATCAGTCCGTCTTTGGCTAGTTAATGGTCGTTGAGAGCTTTGCTCTGAAATGTTCAGAAAGGAAAAAAAAGGAAACTTTTTTTTATTGCGTACTAAAGGGAATATCCAGAAACTAATATGGCTATCACGTTTATTATTAAATAAAGTTCAAGTTGATTTTTGAGCTCTGTATTTCATCCAAACAGAGACACCCTTGTCATGGATTGGAAGGCCTGTGTTGAACCCTGTTAGCTGCTGTAAGGCCAGGCTGAGGGTAGGAGTGGGGGTGGGGGCAAGTGAGTTAAGGAGAATGTGGGGGAGGATAACTATGGGAATGTTTTTACAGTCTGACCTGAGATCTTCCTTCTATTCTAACTCAATCCTACAGACATCCAGTTAGTCAGATTCCCAACCCCATACATGTCCTCATTGTGTGTGTGTAAGAGAGAGAGGGAGAGGGAGGGAGAGAGCGAGTTTATGCCAAGGAGACTCATTGGTGAAGTTATCTGAGAAGGGACAGTGAAACAGAGGCCGAAATGTAAACAGATAGGGCTTATCTGGGATGCTGGAGATATAACAGGAGGCTTTTTCCTCTTCAAATGACAGTGGAAATCCAGTCTGTACAGCCATGGAAGATCTTTATGGTTACTTAACACACAATAGATCACTCATTTACTATCAAAGCTGGCTTCAAGAAAACAGACAGTGTTTGATCCAACAAGCACATACAAATTAAACCACTATTTTTATGTAAAAACTGTAACATGACTGTCTTATACACTACATAATACATTGCTTAATACTATAAGGTACTGTAAAACATAAGTAGAGTAACTTACTGATGATTGCTGTTGAAAATGAGCTGTAAATATACAACAATGTTTTATAGACTGCAAAGACATCAGTTACCCAATATCTGTTAATTACATTATGGGATAAACTAGCTAAATGAAACACAAGACATTATCAGGGTAGGAACAGCACCATCAAATATACATTCAAATGTGTCTTTTGGGGTAGAAATAAAATATTAAACCAGAAAACCTCTGTGAAATCGAGTATGGATAAAAAACGCAAATGAACAAAAACTATCAAAACTACAAGGAATGTTACAGCAAGTTCTACTTTATCATTACTGTATTCAGAGACATGCTGCTGAGGACTGCACATTTTCCCTATGTGCTCTACACATAACAGCTAATTAAACTAAAAACCCACATTTTAACTTATTTGCTGGACCTCCCACAGTTTTTACAGCAGCTTAATTGCAGGATGTTTGCTATTAATTCGCATCAATTATTTACATTTACAATTTATACTTGGTGTCTTCGAACAACAATACAGTTCTGTAATAATATTGTAATATTCTATTCTACATATTTCTGAGGAAAATAATAAACTTTTTACTCAGTGGCCTTGTAGGCATTAACATTTAGAGTTCAGTTTCACTATGTGACATCAGTAGCAACAACGGCAGCTGTCCTGCTTTGCTGTTGCTCATAACACTTTTGAGCTTTGGAATTTATTTCAAAAGGATCCCAAAAGAGAAAAATAACTACCATACTTCATTCTTGTTTCTTGACACCAGATGTACTAAGAAGTTCCACTGCAGTCTGAAAGTTGCTCAGAACTTAAGTAGTCATTACACCTGATACTTTTGTATTTCTACATACTTTTGTATGTAGTTTTTAGATGATCCATTATTATACTGATCCGGTGGTACATTATGGATTTAGACTGTTCTTTGCCCTTAAAAGTAGAGAATAAAACTTTTGTCACTTGTATAGCAACAACCCCTGTTGGAGTATGCGATCCCTCTGCTCTGGAATAAAATGGAAACGTGTAGCTACAACACCTCTGTTTTCTTTCTTTTTTTTTTCTACATGAGGCAGCCAACCTGCTCATGTCATTCAACGCCAGGGTAACCTAATCCCGATTTGCAGCTGTACGAGTCGTTAGGGTGAGTATAGCCGGAGCTGGGATTGTGAACTTGGGGATGACTAATGCAGAGCTTAGGCTTCCAAGAGCGAATGTGCCACTAGCAGCTGAGCTGATCTACTACACGTCAAGATTACAGAATCGAGGAAAACAGCTTGGCAAACACGAACTGGAGCACAGAAATTCAGCACGGCCATGGCGATTGTAGAAGTGACTCGATTACTGCAGAGGGACTCGTTTCCTGGGCTATGACTACATGTCTGCTTAGCGCAGTATTACTTTTGCTATGCAATATAGTTCAATATAGTTCCCATGCATTTTACTGTCAGTCCTGAATGAGCACATGCTTTTTAGCGATGAATGTTTTAAGACACGTCAGAGGGCTCTGAGAATCTTATTAGTCATGTCTACTGA
This sequence comes from Brachyalestes nurse, assembly GCA_037974405.1. Lineage (NCBI taxonomy): Eukaryota > Metazoa > Chordata > Actinopteri > Characiformes > Alestidae > Brachyalestes > Brachyalestes nurse. The sequence goes on from JBBPCY010000150.1 coordinate 16,844,214, forward strand.
AAATGTCAACTCAACTTTATCTGCAGATTTCTGAAGACATTTAGCCATGCCAGCTAATGCTGATGTGAACGCACACATTTTTTTCCAGCGAAACCTGATGCACCGAAAACATTTATCTACACGCCAGGCCAAGAGAAACCCATCTCCTCAGAAACTGAAGAACACAATGTGCCCATTCATAAATAAGACTCCCACCTGCGCTGTTTTCGAGTGTAACACCAACATAAACTCATAAGCCCATATATTAATAACATGATAGTAGTAATAATGTTATTAAAAGAAACCGAAGGCTAATGCTGGCAAATGGCATTCCGTTAAGTCTGAAAATTAGTTTGCTTAGACATGTAAACAGCCTGGTGTTTGTTTTAATGGATAGAAGGTTTACTTCTGTAACAAGCACTCCGTGTCAAGCGCTCCATGTGTCCTAGTTCCACAGACAGGGTATTTAGTTTTATGGAAATTGTCCTTTACAAGGTAATCATAGCCAATAATTGTTTTCAGTAATTACTTATGTGAAAGGTTCTTCAGTTGTTGGCACTTTGAGTTGGAATGTCAGGAATAACACCAGTAGAAAGCTGGAATACATTATGAAAGCTTGACATTGTCAAAATATCAGCGTTTTTTCCTTTTCTTTTGTTTTTCCGCGGGTTCTTTCTAACCGCATCAGGCAGAGCGAAGGCATTGCTGTGGCCGTGTTTGCAGTGTCTGTTTGAACTCGAGAAGTGTTCACACAGCCTCTTCATGTTCTAAGCCCTGTCTTCCTTTCTGTTCTCGCTCTTGATTGACATTACTCAGCAGTGAGGAAGTGCACTTAAAATTCCTTAGCGAGGATCAGCTGTGTTAACTTAGTGTAGCCTGTCCCGTCCTACTCTGTGACGTTTTTTCCTGTAAAGACCAGGAAGAGCTGACGTAGAATAATTAGGCCCGACGTCCGAGAGGAGACTAAACAGCAGCGACTGTGTATTTCTCTCAGGTCCGCTGCGAACGGAGTGTTTACTTCACTGTTACATTCCTCTCCTCCAAGCGGTCACAAAAAGCAGGTCTGTTTGGAATCGTAATATCTGAGAAATGTCAGATAAAGTGCAGTCAGATAATCAGCCAGGATCAGACTCTTCCCTCCTGTGTTTCTGGAAAGGGACACCCGCTCTCACTGTGTTCGTCCGTTGTTTCTAATCCAGCAGGACTAGAGAGCAGCAGAAAACTGACCATGGGAGAGAAAGTTTGAAACCACGTCTGGCCAAGGCCATGGCTTTTATCTCTGATTTTAAGAGAAATATTCAAGAGAAGAACAAAAAGTAGACTTTCTGAATATTCATTCATTATACGTTTTAGCACTGCATACAACTGATGCGGGTTTGCTTTCTGTACTAGAGAGTAGTTCACCCCTGTAGTACTGTGCTAATGCAGTCCTGTTTGTTTTAGTGTGTGAATAATTCTAAAACAGGAACATTTTAAGAACGTTTAAAGCTAAGCCCTAGCGTACTCATCCTAGTGGTGTATAATTACATATTCTTTAAGTTTTTTCAATGAAATATAGGGTTTCCTTATCAGACAGTGAGAACTAAAAGCTGTTTTGCATGAAGCTCTGCAAAGCTATATTCTGCTTTGACCACATCATAAAAGCAGAATGTGGTCATTTTTGGTGTCACAGAGAGATAGAACCTATGTTCTGAAAAGAAGATGTCAAGCATGACAAATTAGGTAAAAGCATTTTTCAAAGAAGGGGTGCTGAGATGACTGTAAATCACACTGCATAGGTTTCAAGAGAAGGGTGTTTACATTTAGTACAGAAATATTAGAAAGCAGCTCTGTTTTTTATATTTTTACACAGTGCAGCTCTGTTAGGTGTTCCATGTTTTAGCACAGTCTTTACAGCCCTACAAATGGCATTTATATTTGGGAAGGCCTGTTGAAAAATATCAGTGGCTTGGCAGCTTTTTGCCTGTCACCAAAGGAACAGGAGTCAAGTGATAAATGCTCACTAACAGGAGTGCTCCAGCCTGAATCTAACACTAGTTCGAGGATCTGGACTCAAGGTTACACATCTTGCCTTATGCAGGGTTCAGGTGTGCCTGGCATGGTGTTTCTCTCTTTCAGTGCTGTTGATAAGTATGCCCAGGTTTAGAACTATATGGGGTACTGTAGTACAGTGTGGGAAAATCAGATGTTCGAGTTGGAGGGAAAAATTTATTTCTGAGCTTAAAACACAGATTTCCTGTAACCTGTCTTTTGGATTATGTATGTTGACCTTTTATTTTAATAGATGTGGTATGTCCACTTAAGATAATATATATAACTTGGACTGGACTTTCGTTAATCCCCTGCCCCTTTTAGTTTTTCCTTGCAAAAACTGGGCTCAGGAGGGACTGAGCAAATTCTGTGGTATCGTAATCACTTCTCCATTTGTTACTGTGACTGAATGTAATTTTATTGCCTATAAATCAGAAAACTGCTGGGTTTCCAAGAACTGATTTATTGTGTGTTATGTTATTTAGTCTCCAGTGTATGCATTAATATTGAGACCTGTGTGCAGCGTGCTCCCAAGCATTGTTGTGATTATTTAGAGAATAGAGAGCAGTGCTGCTTTATAGGATCATTATTCCTGTCCCGATTGGCCTTGTTTCATAAATGCGCCCATTGGTAAGGATCTAGTCTCTGAGTTTCCTGGATGATCCACATACACACAAATGTAAGTGTCATACTTGGAGTCCAGATTCTTTCATCCTTGGCTGTCTATTATCACCTCATTTTGCAAATGAAAACCACATACGTTTGTGAGAGGGAAACGTTATGGCATGTTTTTAATATTTCTGGGTCTGGGCTGTCCACTAACCTGAGTTGATGCATATAACACAGCTCTCTTGCGTTGTGTACTTATGCCAAAAACAGTGTAGAGCACAATGATTTAAAACTTCACGGCATGCTGACAAATAAAAAAGAAACTGCTAATAATACCATTTAAAAAACAGATTTCTTTGCTTTGCTAAGGCTTAAAGTGAGGATTGTGTAATTCAGATGTTTATATTTAGCTTACACTGTACAAGATAAGAACGCTTATCTCAGCAGTTACACTTTTGAAAGAGCAGCTGGCGATGGACAAAATAAGCACGCATGCATAGCCTGTCTTTGTCTGACTGCAGGCTTCCTGTAGGCAACATACAGTTTGTATTTCGGAGTCAGGCAGAAATTAGACATCTCTCATTCTTAAGAGCAAAAATATTTGACTCACAGAGCGCACAAATAAATCAGTGTAAATAAACAGGTGAATAATTCCTGTCTTGATTTAGCATAAAGAGCGCTTCTCATTCAGCCATGTTTGGTGGCTAACTCTGAAAGCACTTGGCCTGTGTGCTCTCTTTTTCTGTACGTGTTACTGTGCATGCGTTTATGCCTGCTATATTAGTCTGGAATCCATGAAATGCCAACTCCCACTGGCAGCAATCTTAACATAGTTAAGCAAATAAGCTCACTGGCTTAGGATTCTGTACATTCATAAATATCCCAAACGGACTTCTACAGCATTTACTACTGAGAAAAAGAACCCATAATAAGCAATTGTGCTCTATAATGATGATATAGAAAGTAGCAATCAAAAGCCCCCCTATATATTCTACATGTGTTTCTCTGATGAATCAACCCATTAAATAGTCAGATCCACACTTTTATTGCACACTTCAGTAGCCAAAGGATGAAGCAGGAAGTTAACATTGTAGCCGATCTAGTTACTGAATGATATTCCTGGTATTTCAAGACTTTAAAATTGTACTCCACATTTATGCATTGACCTAAGAAACACAAAATAAACTGTAGTTGAATCATTTGATTCCTAATCAAACATTCAGCAACTAATTGTGCAAGTAAACATGAGATGGCCTCTTGGGAGAGGCTGAATTTGAGCTCTGTGTTTTAACATATCTGTAAATCTAGCTCTCCTGTATCCTGGCCAAGCTAAACACAGATTAGGTGAAAGCTGTGTATGTGTTTTTTTTTGTCTTGCTCTTCTCTGTGGGGTAATTGAGCATGTTGTATCTGGTGGGTTTGGTGTTCTAGTGCTGTGTGGAGTGGAGTCTCACGGGAGCCGGCTGAGGGGCTCAGGCTCCGAGGCCTCCATTGTTTAAGCTGATGGTTTCCAGATGCTGGCAGAGGGAGCAGCCAAACTCCCGGGGCATGCGCCAACAACCAGGAAGCAGTCCAGCGCTATCTGGAATACTTGGAAAACATGGCGTAGCTCTGTAATAACCTAGAAAAAAAAGTGCAGAGCCCAGAAACTGTGCTGCATTTAATTATAAATGACCACTTGGAATGAGAAATCTTCAGAATGTGAAATGTCAGGAATCGCGAATATTACGCTGAAGTTTTACAGTGCGATGAAAAAGAATGTTTTCTCCGTTTGAGGTTTTCCATTTTGCACATTTTTTTTTTTTAGAACAGAACATTATCAGACCTTGAACTGAACCCATTAATATCAGATAAATGTTAAATTGGTGCATAACATATTGTTTTATTCTTTCCTTAATTTAATCCAAATTATATTTGCTATGCTTTACAGATAACAGGTTATCCCTCTTTGAACAGCACTGACCACAAGCAGATGGCCAGTTCCTTCACATCTAATTCCATGACATTTGCTGGCTTTCATATTTCAGTGACATTTAGGAGGTTTATAACATTTCTATGGCTATTATGTTTCTTCTTCTTAAACCACACTGAAATGAACTTAATTGTGTTTTGATGTATGACCCAGGTGGAGATTGACATCCGGTCATGGATATTTGGCCTTATGTTTTCCTGTAATATTCCTGCCAGAAGTAAATAACTGGGTCGATTTCTCTAAAGTGGGCAATTACTTTTCACACTGAAACAGTGTGTTTAATTATTGTGAACATCAAACAGATAAAGAGAAGCGCAAAACTTGAGGCTTTGTGTCTCAAGTTCCCTTGGATTCTCTCTAATTACCCCTTAAAACAATCTTTAACATGAGTAAGTAGGTTTCTTTTCTACCAAGCTGGCAGTTGTGGAGATTCAGTAATTACATGTAATTTACTAGTTCTATACTTGGATTTTAAGTGTTGTATTTGTACCTTGTACTTTGCTTTTTTTATTGGCATTACTGCTATTTTGGTCAAATATAGAGTGCAATATCGTATTCCACTTCTTTTACTTTTACAGTAACCTTTGCAGTAGCCATTCTTTTTTTTTTATCACCATCTTTATCACCAGATCATGTCCAGAATTTGATGCATATGATACCGATCACAAAACTCCTAATAAAAAAAAATGTCCACAATCATTCTTCCCTTCGCTCATCTAAAATGTTAGACAGTACTACTTACGGAGTATTTTCAGGAAATCAGTAGTTTTCTGTCTACTAAAGTAGTTTCTCACTGTAGTAATAGCACTACAGTAGATTTTGCACCACTACAAATGTGACACACTTTTCTTGAAATGCCATGAAAATATCTAAACATTTAGGCTTCAATCCACCGAGATGTCGACTTAATGTCATGTCAGATTTCACATGGCAGTCTTTACCCTCTATTTTCAGCTTCCTTTCCCAGCGATTCGAGCTCCTCTCCTAAAACCATCAATAGAGGAACAGCAAGCCTGACCCTGGGTCAGCTGCTGAAGTTGTGTCCATGCCAACTTATCTTGCTTCTCAGAAGGGCCCTTACTTAATTACTTGTGAATTCTCTCAGTACGTCTGAGCACTTGGTTTCAGGAGGGCTGTTTTTGCTAACACTGGGGCATTGTGAATGTGCAGATTTATCATTTAACAGCACACCTGTTCCTCCTCGTCAGTCTCTGCGACGCAGTCTCTCCCTCACAGGCATAAAAAGAGACAGCTGCACCCACAAGAAAAGGAGCCGGGGAGACCTAAGGAAACACTGGCTTCATTTAGCCTCCCTAGTGGGAATTAATAAATAACACCAGCACGCACCTGACTGGAATGCTCACGCAAATCGGGCTTTTCGCCGAGCACTCCGGAAATCGCACACAGACGCAGCTGATGAGGGTGACACTATCATTCTTGTGTGTGGAACTCCAGGAAAGGCCATCTGCAGGCTGTGCCTTGGCCTTGGCTGAATCTCCCCATCCAGCCCAGACAGAGCGCTGCTTGATCAGCCCCTCACATTGTGATGCTAATGGCCCAGTGTTGTTGAGCACACACTGGTACTCCCACTCTGTTTACATGTGGATCTCTGACTTCAGTGAGCAGGGATGTAATTACTTACAAAATGAGAGCATGGATGTCTAAATTCTAATGTTGTGATGCATCAAAAGATCCAAAATACCACACAATTCTGTGCACGGCTGTCTTTGTCCGTCTGAGCAAATAGTACGTAAATCTGTTTATCTGGGCAGTAAGCATGCATTTGTTTTTAAAAGAATTAATATATAAATAAATAAATAAAAAAAGTATAAATACGAAATGTGAAACATCAGATACTAATATTGGAGTAGAATAAATACAAAAAAATACAAATGTAGAATTAACTTGACTGTAAAGATGGGGAAAGCCACCTGAAAGACATCTTCTGATTAAGAAGGTGGTAATTTTACCAAAAACATGCATATGTTTATGTTTAAGTGTGTAGTGGTTTTACAGACAAAAACACATTTACTGTCAAGATCAGAGGTTTTAAACAATCTTGGCTGCTTAAAGACTTTTTTTCCACTCCATTGTATGTCTCTGTATGTTTAGGATGTAATACATAGGCCCAGTGCAAGAGAAGTATTTCAATAAAGTGTGAGTTATGACCTATTTCCCAGAATATAGAAAGAGCAGAGCAGAACTTGGAACCATAATTGCACGTCAGTTCTCCGCTAATCAACAAGCCTAATTATTTTCATGAGGATTTTCAGCAAATGCTTTTCAAGCTATTGTCTGGAGCGAGCAAGAGTGGGTTTTGTAATGAGTCAAAGATTATATGTGCTCTTCTTTTTGTTGACTCCACTTCCACCACATCTATTGTGCAACTCAAAGCCAAGAAAAGTACTCAGATTTGTGTAGGCTATTCTCCATCCTTTGCCTCAAAAGATGACATGCATTTCCTAACAAAAACAAAGTCCTCAGACAGCGCCAGCGAAGTGGTTTTCTACTGTTACCACCAAGAATGCAACCAAATGGCACAGTGTCCTTCCAATAAATACTCTAAGTAAATCTTCTTAGTCTTCAAGAACACAGCAGCTTAAGATACGGAGAAGTGAAAGACAACTGGTAATTGTAAACAGCACGAAAATTCATGTGCCATTTATTTTTGGCATTCTAGAAATATTTTCCTCAGTGGAAAATACAGGTTATCTGGTGATTTTTTTTCAGTATTTATTTAAGTGTGAAAACATGTTTGCACACATAATTTTGTCATTGGTAAAAAACCACAAAATTCCTCCAGAAAAGCAAAGGGAAAAAAAATCAACAACAAAAACTCACTCACTAGTGAGGCTGCAGGCCTGAAAGGATATGGCTGGTTGTTCCCATTTTATTTGTATTTAAGTAAACAGGTCAGTGATTAAAAAATCAGGGTGCCATAATCATATGGATGAATAAAAGTATTAATGTGTTGCAGGAGATCATGCTTGTAAAGATAGGGTTTAGTGTAAGTATAAAAATGCACTTAACAGTACCGAACCAGGCTCAGCCTTTCTAAAATGCTTTACTGAAAAAGCCAAATATCACACTGAAAAAATGTGCCTTGAATTTACACAGTTTAAATGTGTGCAATTGCATATGAGCACATTTTTTGTATCCGGCAAAAAATGCCTGCAGGTCTCTATTACTGTTTCTTCCTGTAAGAAGAACCACTGAAGACTTTTAAATATACAATTCTCTTAATACCCCTAGAATTGATAATATACTGTACTTTTCTGTACTTTTCAAATAGACAAAATACTAAAATAAACAGTATCCTGACATTAGATTGTGATTTTGTCTTTTTATGGAAAAAACTCAAACCTCTTCACAATGCAGTACATCTAATCAATCTAATTGATTAATCAATTGTCTATTTATTTAGATGAACTGCTGGTGGGACTGAATAAGTCAAGAAGAACTGTATTCTTCTAATCAGCATGTCAATTACAACAAATGTGAAATAGATTTATTTTCCTGTATTTATGTTTATTTTTATATATTCTAATTGTAGGAACACACATTGCCAGTGTTAATATTTTTGCACAATTAATTTGGCTGCCTAGGATGTTTATACAGTGCTGTAGTTCATAATTGGTGGCGATTCATGGACGAGGTAAATTTGTAATAAGAAGTGATTGTTTATTATGTGATTGTGTTATTGGATAATCAAGTTTAATTAGGCAGACCTACTTCTGTAGGTAGACCCATCAGTGTGCCAGTATTGTTTGCTTTGTCTTTGCATGAGTTCATCAAAAGAGGATTCTGCACCAAAGCAATTAAAAAAGCTAAAGGGGAGTTCTGTGCGGTTTGATATAGAGTGATATAATGCTCCTTTTCCCTCTCTGAGTGTACACCTAACATTCCTCTGCCATTTGATCCTAAGACTTATCAATCATCCAGCAGATCTTTTCCAATGATAATACACTGAATCGATTGTGCTCACAATGAATGTTTCAGGTTAGCACTTTCTTCCAGCTCTCGTTTGCTAACCTATAGGCCTAATTCAAAGCAGATCAGTGGTTTTACGAGGGGGTTTAGTGTTTTCTCATGTTATACCAGTGTGGAACCCATCTGCTTCTGATTTCCTCCCCCCTTTCAGTCCTGTAGGGCTTGATTGGAGGGCCCTCTCCAGCTGCGAGCGATGACTGCCGTGCTGTGGTATTTGTCCTGTTGCAGGGAGGTTGGCTCTGCTGCTGGATCCCAGCCCCCTTCACTCTCCTTGGGGAACACAGCTGGAGGGAGAAGGGAGGGGGCAGTTCTCAAATTCAGTTCCTTCTCTTACCTCTCCAGCGGCTTATGGTCACTGTATACACATCTCTAATGTCCTGAGCAGCCGCCGCTCGCTAGTGAGCACTTTTGCTGTTATTTCTGCCGTTTGCCTCGGAGAAAGCTGAAGTGCGCCGATTGCAAAACAAAAAGACAAAGTGACTCTGTCTGCTCCATCAGACTAGTCTTAGTCAACATCTTTCATGTGCTTGTGAAAATGAAAGTGTGTTTGAAGTGTGACAGCTAGGCCTGGAATCCGTGGCTCAGAATAGGTCTGTCCTAGAGGTGGATGTCATACTCTCAAAACAATCTCTTTGTTATTTTAAAATGCAGATATCCTGGAAAACTGAACTCTTCCTTCTTAGTATTTTTTGAGTGCATTTTGTAAAATTTTAGGATTCTGAAATCTATACAGTCTGCAAAACAGCATGTTTGTAATTTTTATGATGTCACAAAAACAAATGCATTTATGTGTATTACACATTGTGTTTAGCCAACCTATTCGTTTAGCATAGTTCAGTGCAGGTTAGGGTTATCAATCAGAAAAAAGCTCTTTTACAGCTATCAATGCACCCTGTTTAACTGAGTGGTCAGTTAAATATGTTTTTTTTTCAGTCCCCAACCCATATAGGCATCATAAGCTGACTTCAGGGGGAATGCAGATAAAATACAGGATATGGGCTCTATAATGTATGCAGGCACAGAAACATTGACCGGACACACACTCCCACACACAGATATGACATAGCCAACACAAGTTCTTTGTCCAGTACACTGATAGCTCTTCTTTCTGTAAGCACTGTTTTACCAGCAAGCCTCTGAAAGATCCACGCTGAAGGGGTCACTCTACTTTTATAGTGTTGCACCAGATTCAACTGTGTAAACAAGTGTGTCGGCTCTGGCATCTGTCTGTAATTCCACTTGTGGTGTTTGCTAGTGAAGTGTGTTCCGAAAGGCCTCATTTCTTTTAAATTGTTGCCTTTGGAAAACAGACTGTTCTGTTGTGCTTCACGTGATTCTAATATTTTTGTGACAGAACTAGCAAAAAAAATGATCTGGGTTTACAATTTTGATAGCATACAATCTGGTTTGTGTTGTTTTTTTTGACCTGGCTAATTAGCGTTAGATGACCAGAATGTTTTCCCAATTACTAAATAAAATAAGAAAAAACAAAACCAAAAAAAACAAACAAAAACACCCCACACAAATATTTAGACAAAGTCAGAGTGAATAAAGTCATTTACAACAAAGTGCATAGTTGATTTATTCCAGAGATCATTTATTTGTACTGTCCAATTGTCATTTTCTCTTTATGGTTATGTGTTTTATTGTTCCTGACAAGTAACTGTCAGATAAATGTGTCAGAGTTTTGTGCTCTGCTGCAGTATATTTCAGTCTCTAATTCAAGTTTCAAATTTAAAAACTCCACACCATGCCGATCACACCAGGCCTCTCCCACACTCAATTAGTCTGAAATCTATTAAAAACACAACCAAAATAGGTCAAGCTGCTGTAAACAGAATATCATGTGTGTCTTCTGGCAGAGGCCCAGGGCATGCAGCAGAGAGCTGCTGCATAGATAGAGGCTTTTTTTTCACAGTGCCTCAGATTCTTAGCAATGCGATTAGACAGAGTTGTGAATTTTCCACTGATGGTCAGATATCTCTCAGAGAGAAGTGCTAACTTAAAAAAACCTATCTAGTCAGGTTCAGTCCCACCCACTAGAAGCTCAATAGTTCTTAAAACTTTTCAGAAGTTAACATGTTGCATTAGATCCATATTTTAAGAAAAAGGAAGAACAAAATGAATATGTTCTGCACTGCTACTGACATCAGTTGTATCTTGTAATAAATGCACTCAATAAAGCCATCAGGCCCAGTCATATTGCGCATAACATCATAGTTCAGTTCATTACAACACTATAAGGACATTTTACTTTAGATTCCTACCATTAAAGAGGTGTTGCACCCAATGCTTAATGAAGCTCAACAATGGAAACTATGAAGCAAATGGGGTGAAGTCAGTTATTTTGTGGGTTTTATTATTTTCCCTATCCTGGAGCTCTCCACCCACATCAGTCCTAAAGTTGAGTAGTGGCGCAGCCGCTAGCACAGCCTTGCGTCAGTCCATTTCTGAAGTTTAGAAACAGCCAGAGAAAAGCTCAGATGTCATGGCTTCCAGCTGCTGTCAACTGAGGAGATGCTTTGTTGACAAAGGTTGAGTCATATTGTTTAAGGTTGGGGAGGAGAGCCTATCGCATGCAGCATGTGTGTCGTGACGCATGTTTCTGGCTCTTTACACACACTGGAGCAGATGCTGATGATTTCACCTTCCATTACTCATGCGGGACCAAAGTAACATATCCAGCCCATCCGCGCTGCAATCCGGAGCCAGCTTCAGGCTTCATTCTCCCTCAACAATGAGGCCCGAACCCCAGGCACGGTAACTTTGATGTGATAGATTTCGCCTGGGTAAACAGCGCCTCAGAAGACCTCTTTTTTCACCTGTTTGAAATGCCACACTTGTTTAGAGGGATTCGGGATGTGAAATGTTTTGATGCCTATGACTGATTGTGCTATTCTCTCTCTCTCTCTCTTGCTCGCTTTTTCTCTCTCTCTTTCTCTCTCCCTCTCTCTCACACTGTCTCTCTCCTTTTCTCTTTCTGTCTTGCTCGCTCTTACTCTCGCTCTCACTCCCTCACTTTCTCTCTCGCCCTCACTCTCTCACTCTTCCTCTTTCTGTCTTTCTCTCACTCTCACTTTCTCTTTTTCTTCCACTCTCTTACTCTTTCACCCTCACTCTTGCTCTCTTCCACTCTCTCTCTCTCTCTCTCTCTCTCTCTCTCTTTCTCTCTCTTTTTCACTCTGTCACTCTCTTTTGCTCTCTTTCACTCTCACTTTCTTGGTGTCTCTTCCAGTCTCTCTCTCTCTCTCTCTCTCTCTCTGTCTCTCTTTCTCTCTCTTTTTCACTCTGTCACTCTCTTTTGCTCTCTCTCACTCTCTCTTGCTCTCTCAGTCTTGTCTCTGCTCTCTAAGCCTCTTTTTAAAGAAGTGATTGAAAGGGCATATAATGATGCACACATGTTGAACTTCATGACCAGAACACATGCTGAGACCACACCACATTCATCTGTAAAACCGTAATTGCACTTAAATTATTTAAATCTTTGTGATTCCTTGTTCAGCGTTCAGTTTTGAGTGGTGGTTTGGAATCTAAAGGGCCTTGAATCAATTTTCTTCTGGAGCTAATGCCGTAGTGTATATTCAGTGCTATCCTGTGTAGAACCAGACCAGTGGTTAGTGATGAGAAGAGGGAGGTTTTCTCATGCTGTTCAGACTGCTGTAATTTAATTCTAACCAGAGTTTAATCAACATGTTGATTGTTCTCTAATTTGGTTTGTTTTGGGATTTTATTTTTTATTTTTTGGAATATAGTGATCTAGCATCATGGTGACATAAAAGCTTTTGTGACACACCAGGGAAAATTTGAGCGTTCCCTTTCACAGTTATTGTGGCCTAGATATTAAAGCCAACTTTGACTCACCATGCTGAAACCACGCCCAAGTCTGTTGAAAATGAATTCTTGGGTTAAAAAGCCCTTTAGTGCAAATGAAGCAAATACTATCACTGCCAACAAAGCCTTGGCTATAGCAGAGCACTATAAACCACTGCACTTAATGTTTGTTTTTACTGAAAAAAATGCACTTTTTGTACTTACAAATTATGTTGTTTTGTTTCCATTGTTTACACCAGGGATGCTCAATCAGAACCAGACAAGATTGGAATTGTCAGCTTTGGGCTCTAAACACGTGATGGGCAGTTGAAAAGTTTACTATTTAAAATTTTGCAATTTGATGTTGTAAATAACGTGAGCCAAATATTTGTAGTTGTTTTATTATATTTTATTTAATATTTTATAAAAACAGGCAACTCAAATTTTTGATGTAAGAATTTCAAATGCTAGTTAAAGGGCACATACTGCTATTTATATTGCGACTTTAGCCAAAAGAAAATGCTGAAAATGTACTAGTGTGTTTAATGTGTTAATTTAACCCACATAGTGTGAGTTGAGTGTGAATTTAAAAAGAATAAACAAATAAAAATTGGCCACTGACCACTTTGGCCGCAGAGGGAATTCATTATGGCTGCATCCCTAGTTTGCACACTTTGTACGTTGCTGTGGGTAGGCGCATATGCTAAATCCATACATGGACATGTATAATGAATTTCCTTGATTTTAATACTTCCTTTGGATCGACCATGTGGTGCTGCATGAAGTGGTTGCTTGGTTGAGAAACACACACTAGATTAAGGGCTGGCGTACAGAATGCTTTGGACTGATGGCATTCACAAATATAAAGGGCTATAGGCTCTTACTTAGAGGCCATAAAACGACTCCTACCTTTGGACTGGCTTGGGTAAAATAAGAGGCTGTATCTATGAGAACTTGTCAGACTTGTTGGGTTGTTACCACACCCTGCCAAGAGCGCAGGTGATAGTAATTCATTTGTAGAGGGTAGAATCAGGTGACATAAATTCCCTCCTTGCTTCAGTCCAGACTTATTTCCACTGTTGATCAGGAGAGCTTGTGGACTTGATTACTTGCAGATTTAGCAACAGACTTGCCTAACTGTATCCGCTATGCCATTTCAGGCCCGACCCAAAGGCGAAGGACTGACACCCTATCAAGGCAAGAAGAGGTGCTTCGGAGAGTACAAATGCCCCAAATGCAAAAGGAAGTGGATGAGTGGAAACTCCTGGGCCAACATGGGACAGGAATGTATTAAGTGTCACATCAATGTGTATCCTCACAAACAGGTAAAGCATTGCTTCCAGTACATGTTCCACTTCCAGTTTCACATATATTGTGCAAGTGCACAATCAAATTAGTATTTGTGTATGTGGCTCTAATGTTCAACCATAAGCGTGCTTGTGTAAGGTACGCACAAACAGTATCGTTTTTAGAGGAATTTTTGTGGTGGATGAAGCCCCATGGGCTTATCCTTGAAACTCGAGACGCCCTTCTAACCAAAATACTGCTTGAACCTTGTGTGTTTCCTTCTCCAGGAAATACACATATGCAAGGCAACAGAGGGCCTTGGTATGACTAAGAACAGAAGTACACTTGAATATCCTGCATGAGTAAAATGCATTAGAGAATTCGTGATCACTGAAAAAGCAATACTAAAACACTAAAGCGTGGCTTTTGGGCTACTTTAAGTTCAATCCCAATTCCAGGCATCTTAGGATGAAAGAGTAAATATAGTAGCACAAAGAGGGAAACATTCATTACACTCATTGTCATCAAATGTGGCTTTAAAATTCATGAGAAAACATCATTTGTTTGGAGGCTTCTGGTGGGAAAAGCATGCTCTTTTCCCTGAGTGTGTTGTGGTTAGCTCTTCTCTTGCAGGCAAATTCTTTGCCTTTTCAGCATCACCCACTTAACATATTTTCCCCCAGTCAGCATTTGAGATGTGTAATATACTCCCGTGGATATCAAAGAGTCTCTATGGGTGTGCAGCTGACTCCTATTCCTGTTACCCAAGAAGTGGTAAAACGTATGTGTGTATGGTTTTATTATTTTCTCATGCTGTTGCAGCTTCACCCTGGAACTGTAAAGTATTACACAGTTCCAGTTTTTGTTGGGTGATTAAGTGAACGTGTCTCAGCAGTGGCCTTTGCCACGCTATCAAGTCAAATAGCCAGACCTCTGCCAGAAACTCACTCTAAGAGCATTAGGAGGGTAACTGCTGAAAGCCCTGTTTCCATGAATCTCTGTTTTAACGCCTTGCTCTGGGAGCTCGGCTGACATCTTTACAGTATGAGTAGACAAGAAACAGAGGTACAATACAAAGTCCCCCAAAGCTTCCTGCCTGACTGAGCTTTTCTGTTGTTTGGCAGGGATTCATTCCAGTTATTGAGCACATCAGCCAAATTCCTAATCCGCAGTGGTATCCGATATTCCCTAATATTATCATTCACAAAGCCCTTCGCTCTTGAGTAAACACTCCAGCCTAAAGCTACATTGTCTCCTCCCGATGGCCCGTGTTAACCTGGTTTTCCGTATTTCATAAAATACAGCTGAGACACACTGGAAAGAATAACAGGATCGTAAAAAGATCCTGCAACAACTATGGGTGGGAAAACAAATGATTGTGGAGGTATTGTTTGTGATCAACAGCCAAAAACTGCTGGCTCTCACAGCTATTCTCCGGGTCTTTTGCATAATTTCCAAGAAAAAGATTCACCACCTCGATTATCACGCTGGTTCAAAGCCTAGTAGGAATAAGCATACCGAAAAGATGGAATCCTGAAAGCATTTCCAATGGCTTTGGTGTAATTTTCATAGCATTTCAGATTTTAGGGTATGTGTGATATCCATGCTAAACAAATGTTTGACACACCCTCTTAATGGAGCCAGACTGTGGTTTTTAGCTCTGAACACTGAACATAATCTTCCATAATATGAACCTCTGAGGCCTCAGCACAAAAAATCTCAGCAGCTACAGCCTTACTCAAGTGTCAAGACCTAGAATTCATTGTGGTGAGACTGAAATACTATTTAAAATAATGACCAATGTTCCACTCTTACAGCGTCCGTTGGAGAAGCCCGATGGCCTGGACGTCTCTGACCAGAGCAAAGAGCACCCACAGCACCTGTGCGAGAAGTGCAAAGTCCTGGGCTACTACTGCCGCCGCGTGCAATAAGGACCAGCAGGTCCCTGCCCACTCCTACCTTCCTGTTCCTCTGCCCCCTCCCCTGTCATGCCCATCAAGTGCTCCATTAAAAAAAAACGAGATGTGCCAAAATATTATTGTAAATATTGCTAATTCTGATATGGCCTTGTATATCAACAGCATACAACACATTTATTTGATTTATGTGTATAACTGACTATTGAGTATGTGTTTAGAAGTGTGTCACTGACAGTATTGATATCCATACCGGGCACAATGGCTGACCTCAACATTGTGCTCTCTGACTGCGTGTTTACAGACTCTGTCTTCATTTTCCCTGCCAAGTGAACTATTTGGATGTGCTGAGTGGTAAAGGTATTATATTAGTTCAGTCAGTCAGGGCCTATAGTGTGCCTTGCAGTGTTCTTTGTGTCAACAGCACACCATTTTAACTGTGAATTAACAGGGGATATTGTACTTGTCATCCCTAGCTTTTTGTTGCATATTTATTTGTTTTTGTTTTTATATCATCGTGCAATTGGTTCAACTAAACTGGGATATTTACCCCTGTGTGTGTAACCACAGGTATCGTCTAACCCCACCTCTTGCCATTAGAAACTACTGTAGGATAGAATTGTCATGTATGAAATTCAGAAATATCAAGTTCCTACTTTTGTCATGTATACATGTTTGGCATGCCTATACATTGCTAGATAAGCTTAGTCAATGCTGCAGCAATCGGCTGGCTAAAAGTAAGTCCAGAAGCAGGTTTATTTTGTGCAGTATGTCAACAGCTTATGCACCAGTCTTAGACCCTTTTTCTTCTGGTCACTTCATGCATCTTGAGGATCAGGAATATATCTGGATGAGCCCAAGCCACATAAAAATGCAGGTGTAAATGCACTCCATGTTAATCTGTCAGCTCAAAGCACTTCAGGAGGTGGGTTGAGATGCATTCGAGCCCTGCTATTGGAGTGTAAATGCCACAGCAATCAGATTTCAGTCTGGCTGACTGGAGATGCGTTTAACCACCAAGTGTAAATGCCTGTGACTAAGCACACAGTCCAGATAACAGTTACATAAAGTGACCAGGTGTAAGTGGGGTCTATACCATTTTAGTAAGCAGTAGCCTATTGAGCGACTATATGACCGGTTTGAATTCATCATAAGACCACAGCCAGCAGGAACAAACACCTTTCTTTGCCTCAGGATATACTCGGCATTGGAATGACACATTTTTATCCATGCATCATTTCTAATATGCGTGTCGCTGTAGTAAGATGACATGATGTTTAAGGTCTGTTAAACGCAGACTCCTGGCCTATGCGTATCTATGCAATTCTACAATGGCCTGATCTTAAAATAGCATGAGTGCTCTATTTTTTATTGTTCATGCGTAGCATTTATTAGTAGATCTGAAAGCATTTACTTCTGTTGTGCGCTAAAAACTTGCCTTCCCAGCTTTGAAAGAAATATTTAGTTCGTCAGATACTTGGTTTTTAAACTTTGAATTTTTAACGGCAGTTTTTTGGTATTTATAGAGTATCTAGAGATGTTACGTATCTTCGTGACATCGCAAAAAGAATATTTCTTCTCCATGAACGTTTAATCACATCACAGCTGTATAAAAGCTTTTCTCTTTATGTACATTTCTGAATTACCAACACAACTGACAAATGATGGATTTAATCCCATCAAAGCTGTGATTTTTTTATTTTTTAAGGAAAGAATGGCCTGTCTAGGAGGAGGGGAGGTAACATTTGGCTAAAAAATGAGAAAAGGATAAAGTATGTTATATTGAAATGTCTTTGGAAAGGTCTGTAAGTGACAAAATGGTTTTGAAAACGATTGGTCATAGGACACAGGACATTTTGAAAGCATTTGAAGAATGTAGCATAGTGTAGAGATTTTATCACGGGAAAAAGGTGTATTTGTGCGATCGAAAGATCAGTTATCGAAGGATATACTGTAGTTTACCTCTCGCTCTAGAAGATTTGCTCTTAAGCGATTACACTTCATACTAACTGGTCACATTTGACAGTGATCAAAGAGCAATTGATATTGTATAACATTAAATGTAGCTTTATTTTGTATAACAAAGGTAATTTGTAGACACGTTTGTAAGCGTTTGCTGACAGAAATTATTGAGGGCAGAATATTGTCTTGTCAAGTTTGTAAGCCTAGATGTACATATAACGTGAAACCCATGTCTTGGTATATAGAATGTGTATAATTGTTTACTAAACGTCAGAAGTCATAACCTCATATATTTTGTGTTGTGTTTGTCTGATTTATAGAGACAAAACTGTGTGATGCAGAAGCAAACCATGTCTGAAGGGATGAGTCCAAAATGCTTTAGATGGTGATGGTAATGATAATGATGATGATGATGATGATGATGATGATGATGTGAAATGTTGGAGTTTTGGTAGGTGCTGTCTCTTGCCGGACTAAGATGTGAATTGATGGGGCGGCCATGTAACGAACCCATTAGCACTGAAAACAGAGAACCAACTAATATTTCTCCCCCTTCGTTAGGGGCTGTGGACGCATTAGGTTTGATTTCCTGATGGTAAATCCAATCAGACTTTAGCCTGCTGCTGAGGAATCAGCAGCACCATCAGTCTCGCAGCACGGCTCTCTGCAAAACAGGTCGTCCTGTTTCGTGAGTGTTAGCCTTCTAAAAGAGCTCCTTCATTACTCAATAAATGTAGTTTTATGTGGACTGTTGTTGCTAATAGCTCCTCTGTGCACACATTGTTACATGCCAAGCCTCACTTCCAGCCTCATTTAGGATGGAAGGCGTTATACTGAGTTTTGATTAACACCATGGTCGGAGATCAGCCAGAGGCTGTTATTTTTCTAAGGAGAGAGCAATGATTTCAGTGTAACCGCTGCTGATTCTCAAAAGCTTAACACAAAACTATCTCCCCACATCCCTGGGATCAATTGAATTGATTGTCTGCAGCCCTAATGTGCATGAAAAAAAAGCTACACTGCTTGATTGTGGTTCCTTCATTTACGTTTATTCCCTGGTCCCTTATGAAGTAGCAGCACCGTGAATATCTACTCTTAGGCAGTCTTTCAGACTGAAGTAGTATTGATGAGGAGCATAATGTAACGGCTCAGCTATTTCCCACAGCTTGCCACAGCTCAGATGGGAATTACTTTCTCCGCCTGTCTCTGGAGGTGTTTAAGCCCTGTGACGTGCTTGTTCTGCTCCTGCAGCCAGAGAGGGCTGGAGCCATTGGAGGTAGTGACAGAGTGTACACGCATTTACAATACAAGTGCTTTCACGCATGTGTTTGTCTTGAATTACGTATACTTGACTTTTATAGCTCACTTTCAGTGTAAACTTATTTTCTATGAAAGATATGTGTATTTTGGAAACCAGTATAGATGTTGAAAATTTTGCAATTTGAAATCGGATTTTTTTTTTTTTTTGCTTTCTTTTTTCCCTATAAAAGATACAATTTTATTGCTCATTTTGTGTATATATTCGACGGCCATCATTTTCAAGTTAGCTATTTTGAAATGTTTTGAAAATGCGATATTGAAATCGTCTATGCGAGAAAAAAAAAAAGGGCAGATCGCTGAGATGCAAAAGAGCTGGGAGTTTTTAACGTTGTTTTACAATGATCTTAGGTTATATCCTGCAGAAATATTTATGGAAGGTCTTTTTACAATATCTTTTTTTTTGTATAAAATGCAACAGAACTACACTATGAAGGAAATATTGATGTCTACGTAGAATATTATTAGTTGGTACATAATTATTACATGCCCTTACAAGCCATTTTATTTGTGTTTTGCTCATTTAGGTAGTAGGAGTATATATAGTAACTTTTTACCCAAGGAAAGTGCTTTAATATGCCTATGAAGATCACCATACGTGTCTGCTGAATAGCACAAATGTTTGAAATAGCAGTTCTAGGAAAGCAATAACGGTGTAACAGCGAAGGTTGGACGCAAGACTGACTCACACCACTGTAAGTCAAACTGTATCAAGCTGTGAGCTTTTCCATGTCACCAGTTGCTGCCAAGGCAAAGAATGATACTGAAATATGTTGAAATTAAGTTACTACAATAAGTGTGCGAGACAAAGAACTGTAGTTGAGTTTGCATGTGCATGTGTTTTAACTGAGTTAAGAACTATATTTTTTGTGCAATGTATTATTTAATATTAAGTCATGTAATTTCTCCAAAAATTCTTTCATAGAGTTCACCTCACTAATAACTGTTACAATTAAATGCCTTTATTCACTACTAGGGTATACCAATTAATACATATTTACTGAATGTATGGAATCTCTCTTGTGATGTTAGATACTCATGTTTATGTTCTTGTTCGTAATGTCTGTAACATATTTGAGATCCTATTGAATTGGACAGAGCAACAGAGAGGGCTTGATAAAAAAAGACTGTACTAGAAAATAAAGAGAACAACTCTGTTGCTCAACGTCCATGAAACGGCATTCCGATATGTGCCTTATTAGTTAGGAAAACCGAATACTTTGTGCTTTTAGGGGTTTGTTGAATTAAAACATTGAAACTAAACTCTCTTCTTTGGTCTTTATGTTTTACCGCTGCGTCTCTTTTTTTTCTGTCAGAGCCAGCTATAGGTGTCTCAAGGTTTCCATATAGGCTTTTGGCTCTCACCGAGAGTTGGGAAACTCTCGCCATCTCAGATCTTCCACTTGGGAGGCAGTATGGTCTTGATTAATTGCTTAGATATGGTCCTAGGGAGTGATGCTTGTGTAATAGAAATTCACGTTTAAAGCCTGGGGAATGGCTGTCAGTTTGACATTAGGTTCATATATTGCTCTGAAAAAAATGCTGAGGAAGAGATTTTCCTTTTAGATCCTACTTCAAGCACACTTCACTGAAGCACATTTATTTTATCTTCACTACACAGCCACAGTAAAAAAATACAGATGTATGTACTTTTTTTTGAAGCCATTCATCTAATTGCTTGTAATGATTGTAAACATGTGAGTGCTA
Source organism: Brachyalestes nurse (assembly GCA_037974405.1). Lineage (NCBI taxonomy): Eukaryota > Metazoa > Chordata > Actinopteri > Characiformes > Alestidae > Brachyalestes > Brachyalestes nurse. Next base: position 16,864,794 of record JBBPCY010000150.1, read on the forward strand.
CATGAGAAAGTTAGGCCTTGGCAATGGAAGCGCCTTTCCTCTCAAAGCCAAGTTTCCGTAATTGGGCTACATATTCCAAATCACTAAAACTGCATGAGGGTGGAGGCCTGAATTATATGAAGTTTGTTACAACAATGCAGACTCACAGAACGGGAACGAGAGGGTCTCTATGGCAACTCTGTAATCGGAGAAGTCAAACAAACGTTGTGACCTCAGCTCGCATATGGTTTCATTTAGAAGAGAGGACTGTTTTTCCACAAAGGTTCATAATTTACTTTCATAAAGCATCAGTGTGATAAGCTACACCTCGTCCACCATCTCCACTCCAGCCTCGCGGCTGTGGCATCTATATATCGGACGCCGGTTGGCAGCGACTAGAACAGAGTGTTGGCCTTCATGGCGTACAAAATAAGGCAATCTTTGCTGAAGGTGGAGAAGTTTCATGGTCACAGGTATGATGTCACATCCTGTTCTAAGGGTCAGGAAGTGTCGTCTAAAAAAAGATTTGGCATCAATCTCAGGAAACTTTAAAAACTATGGAAGAAAAGCAAATGAACAGTCCAGAAACGATGGCAAGGACATGATTGCAAATTCAATGCTGTATTCCGAAAATCAAGCGGGTGACAGAGAGAAGAGAAGGAGAGAGAGAGGTTTGTAACGAGCCCTCATCTGGAAAACAGTCTTTTAGCCATTAAAAATGAAAACCATGGGTACAGGATGCAAATATCCTGAGAGAAATTCCACATGTCACAACCAGTTTCGTATACAATTCAGTTTATTCCAAACACCTCAAGGAATTTTCCTACAGGGGTCTCAGGAGGTATACGTACTCTATATGTAGCATGTATCTTTCAAAACCAAACGTGTGTACAAAATCTGTCCTCGGCATTAGAGTTAGATTTCACATGCAAAAAATGCTTACTTAGTAAGCATAAAACATGGAAGTTAACATCCACATAGTGTGCTGAAAGGCCCTTTGGTGGGTAACATTTCAATGAATTAATCAAAAACAAACTAAAACAAACCTTGTTTATAATCCAACCGCACTCGCGAGCTGTATTAACCGTTAAATTAAAATCACTTGCCTTTTAGCTGGATGCTAACTAAAGAACAGACTGTTCTAAAAAGTGCAGACTTGCATTATTTAAGCTCCCCACAGTCTGTGATGACAATCTTCTTAACTGTTCCTCCATCGTGCAAACCGCAGGACTCCATTACCCTCACCGTCTCCATGCCCTCGTTTACGTGACCGAACACAACATGTTTGCCATCAAGCCTAAAAAGAAAAAAAGAGAGTATGAAGCATGTGATATGTGGGACCTACATTACTACACAGTAATAAAAGCATTAATAACAAAGCCTCTTAAAAACAGCAGCGGTCTGGTTTTTAGATGGCCAGAATGTGTTTTACACATGTTTGTCACCTCCCTATATGCATACCATTCTGTTTTTGCTGTGCAAATAAAAAACTGAGATCCATTGGTGTTCGGTCCAGAGTTTGCCATTGATAGCACACCTGCGAAGACAAAGATGTACAAACGTTAGGTCTCGGTTTACAGTGGACTACCGGGACATTTGTGTCTCTGGATGACTTTTTATGTCAGTTTGTACAGTTTGGTAAATTTGATATGATTTAGGGGCCACATCATAATCAAAAGCTCCACAACAAGGACCCAAAACACCAGAGCAGACTGCAGCGCTGCATGAGGGCACACATCTGGATCGTGTAAGTTATGGTTCTCGACTATAATTACATCCAGGCCAGTATTACACAACCCGACACTATTTGGCCATATCAATCTATCAAGAGGGTTTGTTGGTTTAGGAACCCCCTGGCACCAAAAATGCACTATGATACATTGATGTTGACTTGCTCTGAAAGTAGGTCATGCGTTTGTGGATTACAAAATCTTCACTCCTCATTGCTGCAGTCCGTACCACCACCTAGTGGTCAAACACAAGAGAAAGTAGCAGCATATGTGTACACAAGCATGTTCCCATGTGCTTAACGCCAGCGTATAAGAGTGGGAACGATGATCCCAAGGGCTGAGTCAATGTAGCTTCTTCTACATCAAGGCTGTGGGAGTAGTAGGCTTGTTACGTCACCTGGTCCAGTGTGCTTCAATTTGAAATTCTCATCTGAGAATTTCTTCCCATAAATAGACTTGCCGCCAGTGCCATTATGATTCGTGAAATCTCCTCCCTGTAGGAATAAACAAAACAGTGATTCTCTGATAGCCATTAGGCAAGACTGTTATTAGTTGGGACAGGTATCGAGAACTAGTACTTAACTGGTACCATTTTCTGACTGGTACAGAAATATTGATCATCTCCTGCACAAATAATCCTGCTATTGGTATTTATATAGTGGTAATGCATTCTAATATAACAGTCAAATTGATGCTAGATTAGATCAGTTGGAGAGGAGAGAGTGATGCTCTGCACTTCACCATCAGTCATTTGTCGACTATAGATTTGTAGCAATTACTCCTCCCTCATTAAAAATTCAGGAAACTCAGGAAACAATCTTATTTCTCAAAAAGTAATAATAAAGTGTACACACACTACACACTGTTTTCAAACATGTTTTTTGCACCAAATAATGAAAAGTAGTATCAATAACAGTACTCAGTAAAAACATACTTCCCATCCCTGCTACTGAGTATAAAACTACCTACATTTATTCCACACACATCTATATCATCTATCTATCTAACTATCCATCTATCTATCTATCTATATATATATATATATATATATCTACTGTAGTGTATGCAACGTAACTTTAAAGATGCCGAATCAACATTTTTGTCTTCATATGAACTATCAGACTGGTAATGTATCAGTGACGCATTGAATTGAATTATTAATAACTAACACATACCTGACACATGAACTCTGGAATGACCCTGTGAAACACTGAGCCTTTATAGCCAAACCCATGCTCTCCTGTACAGAGTGCTCTGAAGTTCTCTGAAAGACAGATAAGACAGTTTATCTCCTTTCAGCCATTCTTCAGTTTTCCAGTACAGTCACATATAACATCAATGTTTGTGGATTTTATGGAACACGTGGGCTCACCTGCTGTTTTGGGAACCACATCTGCACTAAGCTGTATAAAAGAGAGCAGCTGTGTGATTCAGGGCACAGTTTAGGCTTATATTAACTATATAAATGACATTCCACATACAGTAAACCAAGCACAGGCTAGACAAATCAGGTGTCAGTTCTACATAAATGCTAATCTTATGGGATTCTTACTTCTATGATGATTCTTCCGACAGACTCTCCGTCAGCTGCGACGTCCAAGAATACAAGCGGGTTTTTAGGGGGTCCTGAAAGAAGCCTGCTCGCAGCAATAGCGACTGAGCAGTATTTTAATCGGTTTTTCATTTGCAACATCGCTGTGAATGACTCAAATACACGTAAAGAATGGCAGGGAGCTGCAGGAGATGAGCCCAAGGTGAACTGTGTGTTTACCAGTCGCAGCCATAGCCTCAGTCCAACCCCCGTTTTCTCAGAGCTGAGGAAATCCAACAGCGCCTCCATGTGGTAGGTTGTGTTGCAGTCCTATATTTTTTATTTTGAGATTGGGTCCCTGGTCAGGTTGAGCATGATTCATCACAAGCTATATGAACAAAAGTACTCGGACGCCTGACCATTACACCAACAGGGACTTTAATGACATTGCATTCAAACACTCACTCACTCATTTTCATTAACCTTCTAATAGACACTAGGGTTGCAGGAACCCAGAGCCTATCCCGGGGCCTACGGGACCTAGGCAGGGCCTCACTCTGCCCCCACCGCAGGCATTCAAACGCATAGTCTTTAATGTGCAGTTTATCACCCAGCTATAACAGCTTTTACTCTTCTTGGAAGGTTTTCCACAAGATTTTGGAGTTTCTGTGGGAATTTGTGGCTCATTCATTCTGAAGAGCATTTATTAGGTCATGCACTGATGTTGGACGAGAAGGCCTGGCTCACAATCTCTGTTCCAATTTATCTCAAAGGTGCTGGATGGGGTTGAGGTCAGGGCTCTGTGCGGGTCAAGAACTTCCACACCAAACTCATCCAGCCATGTCTTTATGGAGCTTGCTGTGCACTGGGGCAGTCATGCTGGAATAGAAAAGGTTCTTCCCCAAACTGTGTTCACAAAGTTGGAAGTATGGTGTTGTCCAAAATGTCGTTGTATGCTGAAACATTAAGATTGACCTTCACTGGAATTAAGCGGCCACCTGAATTCAAAGATTAAGAGTCCCAATACTTTTGTCCACATAGTGTATTTGTACCACATATAGAACTGAGGTATGTAAACACACACACACACACACACACCATCCATCCATGTAAGGCTTTTTTGAGTATAACTTTTTACTTGTCCCTCACACAAATGATGTCCACAAACCACTGACTGTGTTTCATCTGAATACATATTTATTAGATAAATATTAGGATGTCACAGCATCTAACTACATACAGTTTTGCAAGACTAAAAATCACAATTAGTTTTTTCTTCTTCTGAACAGTTTAAAATATGAAATGATTGTACACAGAATGTACAAACCAAAAGACAACTGCCACTTTAGGCGCCAATCACCTCAGATTGTACCTTTTTTTTCTCTCTGATCATGATATCAAAATTGTACAAACTATGAATTTGGTTACAATCTTTTGGAACCACTCCAGGCCCCACGTCCCTATCCTCCAAATTATTCCCCAGGATTTTCTTCATTATCTTTTTGTAGCACCTTATAGAGTACACAGGTAATGGAGCAATACACATAAGCTAAATATTACACAAAGGTAAAACAAATGTGTCTCGCCCCCACCCCCCGATTCCCCTGACAAGGGGGGGCTGGAAATATTTTACATAAGTGGAAAAAAATGGCGAGAGGTTCCACAGACGCTAACAAACACAGATTCATTTTACCCAATTCGAGTCTGTTAGGAGGATGCAAGCTTTACAAATTCTAAATACACAATGCACATTCCCCTGGGGAAAATGAATACATTTCTGTTAACGTGTCTCTATTTGTCATTTACATATGTACATGCATCCCTTATGTCCCCTGCTCCTGCTCCCTCGCAGACTATTTCCCATCAAGACCTGTGGCTGAGTAGGGGACGAATGTCTGACTCTTTTCACCGCGGCTACCTCCACCTCAGCTTACGCTTTCTTCTCAACGACTGTACAAACTACAGTAAGTGACAGGTCTATAACATGGACTACGCTCGACTTAAAGTGTGACCCAAGTGTTAGTGGAGATCTCAGTTCAGTTTGTGTGTCTACAACATGGGAACGAAAATATGGCAGTGCATCTTAAAAAAAAAAAAAAAAAAAAAAAAAGATATATGAGTATAACGACTGGAGAACATTTGCCTGTTTTGTAGGGGGAGGGTTAAATGTGTGAACGAAAAAAAAAAACCAAAACATAAGGTCTGTACATAATAGAGCACTAAAAAAGTGTAATACAAAATAATTTAAGTGGAAAAGAATTTTTCAATCTGGGTAAATATGCATCCAACAAAAGACATTGCGCATGGTTTTCAATTGTAAGCTCAAACAAGTGACAGTATTGCTCCAGCACAAACTCAGAAGAACACATCATGAAAACATGAACACATAATGCAAACATACAGTACAGCTTTGATTATTAACAGAGGGTATAAAAAGGAAGGGGCAAAGCATATTCCTTTGAAGTCAGTCCTATGCTGAATAGTATGTTTCATAAAACACATACAGTGATCTGATGTGTCTGGTATGATGTTTTCTAGGTGAGCTGCAACAGCTCCTGGCTCTAACAATTTCTGCAATTGTTTCTTTAGGTACTGTTTGTTTGCACTTTCTATGGGCTGAGCAAGGTGAGGTTTAAGGTGGTTTCTGGTGGTTCACAGCCAATAGAATGGAGTGCACAGCCATATAACGTCTACAAATGAGGAAATTACAGTAAAAAAATAAAAGCTACTGTACCATACAATACCATACCATAACTATACTGTTATGCAAATGCCTTGCTGGAACTGAAGACATGTCATGCCTTAACCATCATAAAACCTGTATATTACCTTACTAAGATGTTTGGGCCACCTCCTCCAACCACAACACAGGACTTTGGTAGTACATGGCCATATTGTAATAAACGCACATACACTGTACATTTAGAGTTACAACAACAGGGGAAAAACAGTAATCATAGCATGAACAATACATTGTGCATAACAAACATAATCCTTTACATGATCGTAGTTCATGTTTAAAATGTTGAATAAAAACAGGACAGAGGAACACATCAAAAAAAAAAAAAAGAAAAGAAAAAAAATCAGTCTACACTTGTTTTTTATCACTAAAACAAGGGGTGATTGGCACAAGTGCACATTAACACACACTGTATGCAGTCTTGTCGTGAGGGGTCGAAAGACATCACAGGCCTGGGAGGGACTAAGCTCATGCATTAATGGGGGAAAGAACCCCGGAAGAAACAGCTGCGGGTTCGAATGTTATAACACTTAGATGTTATACACTACTCTTTTAAAAAGTGATTGCATTTCTACTTACTTTACAAAATGAATCGCCTTGCCCATTGTGTTTGATTCCACAGCACTCTGAGATGGAGAGATCTTGTGAAGGAGGTACAGTGCTGGTTATTGATGCATATAATCAGGCATACAGTATTGGCTTGTTTTTATCAACCCAAAAAAAAAAAACAAACAAAAAGGAAAGGAATTGTCATGATGCCCTCTGGAACTTGTTTTGTTTAGAATGAAACACTCGTGAATGAAAATGATGGGCAAAACAGTAATGATGATACGACATGATATGCAGAGCTGAAGGAGTTTTCCTAGGAGGGGACACACATTCATATGTTCCACGTATGAGCGTCAATGGACTTGTGAAGCCCACCATTAGTCTCTGTGATGGGGGTACCAGATCACTCTGATGCAAATCCTCTCCATGAGTGTGATGCAAGCATTCTTCCCTTTGACGTTTCCTTTTGCAGTCTTCCTGTTGCAGTTTGATGAACTTTATTGTGCTTTTTCCAAGGAACTCTGACAGACAGACGGTGCAGACATCCAGCGAAGAACACTAGTCGGGGAGTATTGGGAAGCCATGGCGGTAAAGCTTGGAAGAACAAACCTCAGAGCTTGTGGACAACACGCGCGCCAGTTACAGGAAGATTTTTTTTTCTTTCTTTTTTCTTTTTTTTTCTATTCAGGTCTTGCTTTTCACAAAAGAAAAAAAAATCTCAATTAAAAAATGCTACAACACTTTCCTAGTGAGCACACATACAGTTCTGTGTGACATATATATTCATATGAACTGATTATAGCTGCACAGTTTTTTTTTCTCGTATTAGTATTGAAAGATATCACTTTAGTGCCAACCAACATGGCTGCCTTACATGTGTGGAAAAGGACGTCCATAAAAGAGTGAGATATTTACACGAGTAAGAGGCAGAGGGAGGAAGAGTGTTTTGCGCTTGTAAAGTACTGGATTGGTGCTCAGGGTGCTGTTCGACTCCTGACAGCCAAACACATCAGTGCCTCGGGTGAAGGAGGGTTAGGGAAGTCAGTTGTTTTCAAAGAGAGAGAGCAGATCATCGTTGCTGTTGCTTGGGAGGTCAGGAGGGTCTAGGTATGACAGTAACTCATCTGGGTTCGCCAGCTCTGGAAGGAGCTGCAAAGGACAAGACAAACGTTTCAACAGATGTTATCACGTCATCTTATCTAAAGGATTTTCATTTAAATTCAATCTGAAAGTCATTTGCACCTTTAAATCAAACTGTGTGTGTCAAACAAAAGCTAAATGGTGCATAAATGGTACATAATAATTCATTTTTTGTATTTTTCCCCATTTTCTCTCCAATTGAATCATGTCCAATACCACCTGCCAGCGAGAGTGAGCAAAAGCATGTAAGCCAACCACGGCTTTGTGAATCAATGTTCCCTGCAAGTGATTTCATACAGAGCAGAGAAATGAGTAAAGCATAACATTATGCAGTCCGGTTACTCACATCCAGAGAGGGCTCAGGCATGTCTGCTGGTCCCTGGCTGCCCACCTGGCCTTCGGCGGCCGGGTTGAAGGTCATGTCAGCGTGTGGGTGGCTGTTGGGACCGGGCTGCTGCTGTGGGGGCGGGGCTTGGCGTGGGGGCTGGGAGGATGGGGGGCCGCTGTGATGTAATGGCTGCGCTGATTGGCTGTTGGGGTGGGGGGATGCGTGCATGCCTGGCTGCATGGATGCATGGGACTGCTCAGCACTCACGGGATGGGGCATCTACAGGGGGAGGAGAGAGAGGCAGTGAGGCACTGTGTGTGCAGCGTGGTGCAGGGGCCAGCGCCCAGGTGACAGCCAGAAACACACACGCACTGTTTGAGTGTCGCAAGTGCCATGCAGATGATGTCAGAGCCACATTCTATAGAGCTTACTCCACACAAAACTAAACTAACACTGACATAAAATAAACTACCACAAGTGATTGAATGGTAAGATAAATGAATTGTTCTCCCTACAAGTGCATAAACTTTCACATGGAAACTACAAAGAGTGTGCAAGGAGATCAAATGTGATATGTCAACAGGATGGGTGTGGTCCACTGTTCATATCTGAATAAAAAACAAAGTTCCAGAGCGTTAAACATAAACACTGCTCAAAGGAAAGCAGTGAGGTTGTGGGAGACCAGCTGGGGCTGATGTCAGCCTAGATGGATTTGGACGTCGGCTCTCTTACCGAGTCAGGCATGCCATGGCCGAGGGGTTTGTCCGGGCCCATGAGGCTGTTGGGCACGTCCGGAGGGTGGGATAGCTGTGGCCCGTGCATAAAGTCATTCATTGGAGCTCCTCCACCGGAGTTACCGTGGGGAAAGTCAAAGTTTCCATGGCCCTGGTAACTGTTGCCTGAAAAAAAGAGAGAACAGAGAGCAGCAGTGAAAAGCTTTACCCCAGTCAGAGGAACAGAGAGAGGGGTGCTTGGGTCAGCCTTTTAAAATCCTGCAGGCATAAGTCTATCTGACTGTTATGACTTTAAAAAACAGTCAGGGAAAACCCGGAGACAATAAAAGATCTTGTAAAACGTTTAAGGCTATTTTTCCTGAGGTAGATGAAGTGAAAGAATGGAGCCGACTGGGCTGCTGACCTCTACCTTGGCCCCCGTACTCTGTGCTGTTGCCTCCGTGCTGAGGGGGGAGGGAGGTGTAAGGTGAGGGTCCTGGCCCCAGCTGCGCTATCATATCCATCACATTAGGCATGATCATCTGGCTAGGACTCATCGTCTTAAAGCGCTTGGCCAGAGGGCCGTCTGGATCCTCTTTTATGTGCAGGTCTGACTTTATGGGAACCGGCCGCCAACTACACGTGGGGTCAATGGTGACCTCTTCGAACTCCGAGCTGAGGAAGAAAAGTAGAAGATTCAGAACACATGAGAACTCCTCACGTCTGAAGAAAACACAAGCATGTGAATGAGGTTCTGTGGGTGGAAAAAAAGTACTAAGTGTGTCACTCTAAGGTTGTTTACTTCACTCTCACATACTTTTGGATGGCATTGAGAATCCCCCACATGTACTGGTCCACTTCCAGTCCCTCCAATAATGCAGTTTTACTGGGGAGAGAATGAACCACATGAAACTATGTCCAAAGGAAAAAACACATTTTAAATAAAAAAAAATCAGTGGTTTGTAACATACTTGCATACAGGACACCTCCACGTTCCTCTCTCACAGTTCAGCTGCAGATAGGACTCCAGGTCGAAACACTGCAGAGGAGCATGTTTAAATAATGAACAATAATAAAACATTTCTTGGGACTAAAATCTGATTGGTTTATAATATAGAATATAATTCAAATGTACTCGGAAATAAATTTAAGTACTTTCATATAACAAGTACTCAAATCAAGCCATTTTTACAAGTCTTTAAAACCTTTATCTCCGTAGATACCTAACCAGCAGACATCACCGCACTGCCTACCTGCACGTGTTTGCAGTCGTGTCCCCGGGCGGGGAGCTGGATCCGCCGGAACGTGATGGGACACTTGAGGGACACTTTGATAGCTGTCTGCTCCACCCCGTCCTCTCCATTCAGCGTGGCGTTCCCAGAGGACGCTGCTACACTGCTGAAATTTCTCTTTACTGCACACAGAGAAGAAAAGGAGTCACACCCTAGCACATGAAAGAGACAGCATCCAGAAGAAAGTAGCACACAGTTGTAGTGATAGAATGTATTAAATGGGTCACACAAACTGTTTGCATGTACTGTTTTTCTCAATTCCCTTTTCATATATCTTCTTTTTACGAAAGATATGAAATTGCATTCACAAAATCATAGTTCTTGTTTTTTACATACATTTTTACATAACTAAGCTACATGTGATTGCACATTACAAACAGACCAATACAAATACAGTAAATACGTTACATCATCTTTTTCTTTTTTCCTGAAACTCATTTTGGAGATACAATGTTTTGTTCTGACAGGAACAATGCGTAGACATATTTGTTGCTGATGCTGAAATAAAACTAAATCTCAAAAATGATAACTTTTCAGGGAAAGAAAAAATCTAAAGTACTAAGATCTTTTTTCCAATTCATTTTAATGTTGGGCCATTCATCATTACACTTTCACTTCATGTAAAGTGCAGATGGCATTTTGATCTGCTAGTGAAGATGTAACATGTCACTAAAATTAAATTAAGTGTATTGAGGGTTTTCTATAGGTTGAATATTTCAAACTAGGCATTTTTGCATTATTTGTAAGATGTTTATAAGATCACTGTAAATATATATATATATATATATATATATATATATATATATATATATATACA
>JBBPCY010000150.1:16875900-16910713 GCA_037974405.1 Brachyalestes nurse
CTCTCAGAGTGTTCTCTTACTTTTAGTGATACAATGCTCTGCAGGCAAAAGCCTCTTCTTCAGCAGGCCCTGCAGGACGGATCTCACTGATGGCCTGTGCACCAGCTGCAGCACGAACAAGTGTGACTGGAACAAGAGCAGACACGTGTTAACATATGCCAGTGAGCCCCCCGCACCATCAAATCTCTACGATAGTGCTGTGGGATAATGATAGGTCCTTAGTGCCGTTTGCTTCTCCAGCGGAAGACCATGAAACTGATACCAAATTCACCCACACACACACACACACACACAGTGGAGGATCCTACACAAGCAGGCTGCTCGAGCAAATCAGTGTTATCTCATTTAGTATCATATGTTGTACAGGAGTGCTCAAGCACTGCCATTAAAATGAGAGACGATGCATTATTCAAAAACATGCCCATTAAGTGTGGTGCAGCTGTACTCACGCAGCAGCAGGCCGTGACTGTGATCTGGATGGTGTTTCTTCCTGGCTGACAAACGTGCTTTAGGTGGAGGGGCTTGTGGGAGGTCTTGTTGTCGCCCCTCTCGATGGTGAGCGGTGTGGCATTGACACTGACTTGCACCGACGCCGGCCAGTTGGTGTTCATCTGCCGGTCCTCATGGTGGTAGCACTTAAACTGGAGCTCCAAGTCAGACCTGACAACAACAATCAGTTAACTCTTTAAATTCATTTGAACTATTTGATCACTTTATTGCACAGTCTTACGGGTCGAATAAAGAACCTTGAACTAGATCAGACACCAGCAATTGCAGTCTTTTATCAATGAAAAGCAAATTGTACACTGGCAAAGGTTTGAGGCCATTTGTTGGCATTTGAAAGCTCTCATATTTAAATGCAGTAACACCTGCAATGGTTTTGTTATCAACAAACTGGTATTTACTCATACTTGGGGTATATTTTGCTAAACTCAGCATACAAAACTGAGTTTTTGTTTTTACCAAAATCTACCTAAACATTTTTCAAAGTATTATTTTGAAATGCATATTTAAAATATTATACCGGAACCCAAATTTACCATACTATGAATATTATACAAATACTGTCCATCTATATTTATATTTTATGTTTTTGGCAGATGGTCAAATCCACAGTATGAATCATGTTCCAGATGTGGAATAATTATTAGAATAACCATATAGTGCATCTAACCATCATCAAACATATATTTACATATAGCGTACACACACACCTCCACATGAGGGTCTGGTGGACGGAGGGCCGCAGGTGGAAGACGTGGTTGCTGACGGCCAGGTTGTGCTCCAATCTGAAAGGCTCCAGCACCACCCCATCCCGCACGGGGAAGGTCAGCCGTAGTTCCTCGTTGGGGTTGGCTAAAAGCAACACACATCATTAGCTCACAAACACACACACTGTTGCGCGGCAGAGTGTTAGCTCGTGCTTTTTAACAGGCATGCGGGATATGCAGAAAACTTCGCCTTTGGGGTCACATAGTTTCAACTTTCTCACTCAAATCCATGCATTATGAATGTGCTCGGAGTGGATGTGAAAAATGAATGAGGCAAGATAAATGAGCGGTGAGACTCATTCTCACCCAGCTGAAGGTATTGAAAGGATCAAAGGGCTGTCTAGGGTGTTCTGACTCTGACTGAGTGCTTAATAAAAAGACAAGTAGTAGGATTGAAAAGATTTGAGGTGTTATGTCTGTGGCACTCACTCGGCGGTGGAGGCAAGGACGTCATGTTTGGTTTCATGTCAGGAGGAAACGGAGGCTTGACATCCTGGTTGGGTGAAAGGTATGGAGGGATACTACTTCCAGGAGTCATGGGTGGCGTGGGGTTCCCAGGAACTGGTGAGTGAGGGTAGTTCACAACCTGCCGAGGAGGCTACAAGGAAAAAAAACATTTACTATAAGCTCATTACTGAAGTCTGTATTCATACACATTTCTTAGCACATACTTACTTATTTATAGGTCATTTGCTCAGAAGTTACACACTAAGAAAACACAAAAGGGGAAGAAAAGGGACACCTACCCCATTGCCTTGAGTGTAGGAATAACCACCTCCAGAGAAACTGTTATTCTGCCCATTGAATGGCTCCTGCTGGAGAAAAAACACTCTCTCTGTTTTGCAGTCTGAAATATGAGAAACATGAAGTTCTCCTACATTTCCTGTTCAGTTATATTTACCTTGTAGTACTGGCCCATGGCCACCCCTGAAGGAGGGTACTGGCCTGAGCCCTGCTGGCCTGGCATTCTCTGACCAGGGTAATTGGGTGAGGGCAATGCTCTGGAGCCATTAGGGTTGGGGTACTGCCCTTGCTGGTTAGGAAACTGGCCATTAGGTCCAAACTGTTGGCCCCCGTAGTTGGGCTAAAGAGAGAGAATTTTAATCACAATCATTGCACCGAATGAATTAAATATCTCCAAAAGTTTAATAGCACTATAAGGGACGGTGAAAAAAAGACATATCTGCCAGAATTTAAAGAATGATGGAAGTATTTATAGACAATGTTGATTTTAAAGTTATAAATTAATAGTGTGGCAAAAAAACTAATGTTTCAGTTTCTCCCTTACACCTTATCAATGAGAACTGTGCATATAAATGTGCATATCAAGGCATATAAAAAAAAAATTCCCAGCTTGTCCCAGTATGTCAAACAGTGTAGGAAACCAAAAGAGAACTTGAAAAACAGTTGACTGAGAGTGTTCTCACCTCTCCAGGATAGGGCCTCTTGGTGCCCTGCATGGGCATGGATTGGGGCCTGGGGCCAGGATAGCCTTGCGTGGGCATCCTCTGACCATGGCCCCCAAAGGGTCCCATCCCCGGGGCCCGAGGCTGGTTCATACCCATTGGTGGTCCGCTCAAGTTGGAACTATTCATGCCGGCGCCCATGGCAGCTGGGTTCATGCCTCCCCCCATGGCTGGTGGGCCCCGGGGTCCAGGCTGGTTCATGAACTGGCTGTTGTAGCCTTGTGTGGGTCCCATCTGAAACGAGGAGCACATCTGGAGAAAAGAGTAAGGGAGATTAGTGGATAATTGAGCAGATGGATTAACAGGACTGTTTCGGTCTGGCTCTGTGCCAGCACTTGGGTTGTGTGAACATCACCCACCTGGCCATACTGGTTCATATCCTTGTTGGTCTCCTGCAAAGCAGCGACTGTGGCTGTGGCAGTAGCCGTTGCTGTGGCAGCGGCAGCAGCGACAGCAGCTGCAGCGGCAGCAGCGGCAGGCTGGGTAAAGTCTGATGGCGGCCGAGTATGAGGGGGCATGCCTATACCACCTGGAGCATTTGGACCACCCGGGTAGCTGAGAAAAACAAAACACCAGTTTAGTTACTGGCACACTTAAAACAAAGTCAATAAGCATAATATAAGAAAGCCTCCCTTTTGGATTAAAAACATCTGATGTCATTGTCTCTGTATATTAGATCTTTAGATACTATCTATTTAATCATTACACTCTCTCTGTCTGCTTGGCACTATGTGAAGGTGATATCATCTCTTTTGAGAAAACTCCTGGAAGACTGCGATCCCTGAGCTAAGTGTTGGCTTGGCATCATAATTAAATATCAAATATCGCTAATGGAGGACTCATTGCCCAAGTTTATTGAATTTCTCATAGAATCGTGCAAGGAAAGACTCCTCTCTTTGGGCAGTATCTTCCCATCAGTGTGTCTGGGACTGCTCTGCTGATTTGTCAGTGCAGGGCTTTGAACATTCACCTCCCACTGAAGCCTCCAGCTCCGGGGTGCCCTGCTCGTCCGTACATGCCCTGCTGCATGTAGGCCTGGTTGGAGCCCCCTTTGGCTGAGAACTGTTGCTGTTGGCCAGGGAACTGAGGCGAGTTGATCCCCGGGTTGCTGGCCGACATTCCGGACCCTATTCCATTGCCTCCAGGGTTCATAGGGTTGTTGCTGTTGGCCATGGGGTTTCCCAATACCTGATTCAAAAACAACAGGATTACAAAACCTTCAGCTGTCCATGTTACTAATAGTGCGACGGAGATGTTCAAAAGTGAGCATTTAGCACATTAGTACAAGTTGTTTTCGTGTCTCACCTGACTTTGTGATGTATTGGTAACCCCCCACACGGTTGTGACGACCGACAATGAGCCTGGGGCCTGGTTGGTATTTTGCTGCCACGGAACGGAGTCATATGGAAATGACCCATCACTGAAAGACGAACAATAACATCACATCATCAAGCCGATGTGGGAGTAGAAATTCTCTGTACTGTATCTGAGATCAGGAAGTTCAAATCCCAGCTCTGTACAGTGGGGTCTAAGGCACTAAGGGGCAGCTACAGGGAGGTTTGCTGACTTGTGGAAGAATTCTCCACTGAATGGAGGACATTGTTTCCCATAGAACCGAAGCCGTAGGATTCGCCAGGGAGACTTTCCCTGGCAACCAATCACGGCTCAGGCCTGGGCCCAGAGCACAGAATGTTCTATTAAACATAACTTCATTGAGCCAGTGCTTCTCCTCTGCTTGGACACCCCAGAGGCCCTTTCTTTGGCACTCTATCAACAAACAAGTCCACCGAGCAGAATCCTTTAGTGACTTTTATAGACCAAAGTTTAAATAAAAATGAAGCATCATTCAATTTTTTTTCCCTGCCTTGGAGTCTTGAGATTGGTAGATGGCACTGATAGCGAGCAATGATTCAATGTTTACACAGCATGACTGACAAAACCTTGACTGCTGGTGTCTTGGAAATGACTGAGTGCAGGCAGCTGGTGGTAACGGAGGGGGCCAAGTAAATGGGCAGTCTTTAAGGAGTTCAAGTGCACTGCATTTAAGATGATGGTTCATTTTTGACAAGAGTATAACACGTTACAAGAATAGCTGTAATTTAGCACTGTGGCCCTGTGCTGAAGCTGCAGCTCTGGGGTCAACAGGTTTAGAGCAGTGGTTGTGACAGTCCCTGGAGTAGGTCCAGTGAGAGGCAGGCTAGCCGTCTGCAGAACTGGGCTTTTGTCTAGCCATTGAGCACTGACCTGTGGGAGAGCGAGGGCTTCATGGAGTTCATGGGCGGCTGCATGGGCACTTTGCCCTGGGGCTCACTCTGCCGATTCTTCTGGTGCCGTAGCAGGAGCAGCCGACCCAGCTCCTCGCACCAGGACGACAGTAGTGCTACAGAGAGAGAGAGAGAGAGAGAGAGAGAGAGAGAGAGAGAGAGAGAGAAAGAAATACCGACATGAATCTACTGAAGTAAGACTCATCAACTTAGCTGAAAGGCAAACTAATCTTACACCAGGAACTGCTTACATTGGTTTTCACTTATAATTAGAACCTTTCTAGTTAGATTTAGATAAGGTTAGTAAGATTTATATACAGTACAAAAAAAAACAACTTTTAAACACACAGTTGAACAATTATACATTTGCAAAGAGGGGCGGTGTAACATATGAGAAAAGCACAGCCATGCCTGGAAAAGATGATAACAATAAATCATTTCAAAAACAATCTGGTAATAAATCAGAGCCTTGTGTTATCGTTCAGACATTAACAGCCTTTCTCAAATCTCCTTCGGCAGTTTTGAGCCTTCACCACTGGAGGGCAATGCAGTCCTGTATTGTTCCGAGCACTTAGGGCCATGTCAGCGTGCCTCACTCAGGATCATATGCTTTTCATCTGCAGTGCATAGTGAGCAGTGATCCTACTACAAAAGACTGCTCTTCCCTCATGGTGGGAGGATGAAAAGGCAGAGGGAGAGAGAGAGATAGAGAGAGAGAGAGAGAGAGAGAGAGAGAGGGGGGGGTGGGGGGGTGGAATGGGAGAATTGGAGCTGAAGACGGTGAATCACGCCAGCGACTAGCTATGGCAGCACTTCACTGCTTTTGGGGGAGGTGGGGCGCGAGCCTTTAGCCACAGCAATGGAGAATTGGTTTCAGAATTGCAGGTGCTGGCACAGAGCCAAATCTGCCAGTGCTGCAATAGCTGCTGTAGCCACCTCACACCTCAATAGCTCAGACTCAACCAATGGCTTTAAGTGCTCCTCTAGTGCTGTAGAGTGATCTCTGGACCCTCTCTAAGTGCTGATACATACGTACATACACATGCATGTACACACACACACACACACACACCTGTGAGCAGTGACTGAGGGGAGAATTAGAAACACATTCTTATCGTGACTTGTACCACACAGGCGGAGCATGAACAAAAGCCACGAACTGCCTCACTGTTGCGGTCTTACTCTACCATCAAACAGATTCTGCAAAGGGACCACATAAAAAATTCCCTTTAATCCAAAATGAGTTCATCCTTTGGAACAATACCCCCCTTTCTTCCCTGAGACCCCTCAACGGAGACGGTAGAATAAGAAATGCCCCGTACGCTTATTTCAACACAGGAGGTGGTGTTAAAGAGTCTTTTTCTCCTTGTCTGGGGAGACTGCAGCTCTAGCATGAGTGGCTGAGTGTTCTCTCTCTGTCTCTTTCTCTCTTCACCTCTCTCTCTCTCTCTCTCTCTGTCTCTTTCTCTCTCCACCTCTCTCTCTCTCTCTCTCTCCGTCCCTCTCACTTTCTCTCCCTCCCTCTCCCTCTCTCTCTCTCACTATGGCGCACAGAGACAGACGTCTGCCTTGGCCCTTTCCTCCCTGTATTGATCAGCCAGTAATGACTAATAAGACTGCTCAGCTGTCTCCAGTGCCCTTAATGCTAGGGGAATGTAAACGAGCAAATACGCGTCTGACAGACAGAGAGGATCACGCACGCAGAGCACATTTTCACCTCCATCTCAGCTTTATCGCACACACTGCTTTCCATTTGACCTTTCTATAGTCAATACATTAGTGCTGTGATATATCAAGAACTATCTAATACATTCAATTTCAAATACTCTAGCAAATATTCTACTACAGATTCAAATGCTCAAAAGCATGTTTCACTTTAAACAAATACAGATTTAATACCGATTATCAAATGATTGATAATATATTACTGTTTGTGAGTAAAAACTCGCATAAGTGTGTGTGTGTGAGTGTGCGTGTATCAGTTGCTTATTCAAACACGGGAATTAATTCTATCAAATTCTATTTAAGACAATGCTGAATTATGGTACAGTATTTTGGTACAGGTGTAGCAACAGCATTCTAATACACTCATCTGCCTGTTTTTAAATTAAATATTTACATTTATGGCATTTAGCAGATGCTTTTATCCAAAGCGACTTCCATTACCTAACTACAGGGGACAGTATCCATGCAATTAAGCGTTTCATGTAATTAAAACACAGATTAGTCAGAGTAAAAAAATAATAAACTGCCAAGCAAAATCCCTTTCTGATCTTGACTGATTCCGGTGTACATCCCTCAATCAAAATGAATAATTTGCAAGGTGACTAACAAACATAGTGTCATTAAAAAGTCATGTCCAGCACTCTTAACATTGAAAGAGAGAAAATTTACACCAGCAGGATTTTCCGACTAGTCACGAGTTAGAGATATCACACATTTCATATTTTACAAGCAAAACCAACTGTTTGCGGTAATAACTGTTGTGTATATCATTACTCAATTAATTGTCATAATATTCAGTAGTTGAGTGTGTGTTTGAAAAATAGCCCTTTATTCATTAAATTCATGTTTTTCATTGTTCTAATAGCAGCTGACTCTCTCCAGGTTCAGACATGCAATCACAGTCAGAGCGTGTACGTGTACACATATCAAAGAGCTCTGTTTGAAAGGGAGCACTGCTTACCACACGACAGGCGTGAAAGCCATCCCAGCAGGGTTGGAGCGAGAGGCTGGAATCACCCACCTACTTAAATGAGAATTATTCCACCCTGCCATTACGGAGAGCTTATCTCCCTGCTAAATCACCACCTCTGCATGCTGGCAACTGCTATTTTCTCACAAAAGACCAACTTAGAACTCATATGACAGGTTACAGCCAGCCACTGCCTGCCAATTCCCCTCTGTAGTCCCCCGCCTAGCGTGCCTCCCACACCTAACAAAGAGCAAGAGTACTCCTGCCTGCAATTCAGCCAATACATTCACGCAAAAACAGCCCACACTTAGGTTAATCAGCCCTACACCTTCCATCAACAAAGCAACAACGCCCTCTCCTATTTGAATAAAGCTTCGATTTTTCCTACCAAACATTAACTTCCTCTCCCCCTGCAACACCTCCAACAAGTTTTCATCTGTACTGTGTTAGTAAACTGACTGTCTCTCCATCCGGTAATTCGGCATAACATCTCTAGCCATTGAGCAACAAAAATTGCCTCCGTTTCCCTCTCATCCTGATCTCCTCTCTTCTAGTGCTGCTCTCTCCTTCCCTCGCTGTGCCACAGTGACCTGCTCCAGTGAGAGTTGTGGGTTGTGTACTGGTGAGCTGGCAGTGGGCAATATGGCTCTGTGTTAGAGGAAGCATGGAGCTCTTTGCTGGCTCTGTAGCAGCATAAAGAACAGCACAGGCTTTATTGTGCTTTGTTGTGCTTAATGGTTGCATATCATCACTGTTGGAACAAAACGATGTTAGTCTTTTTTTTATATGGAATATTAATATCCTCTTTTGTATTTTCTGCATGGCAAATAGACCAATATGAATTGTCCCCAACTCTTTAACTTACATTGCTCTCATGGTGATAATATGCAGGTTTACAGCTAGATCATGGTGCTTGGAGCTAATCGCAGTAGTCCTGTGTGCTTCTTTCATGTAAATATGAGTATGGTGCTCTGGTCTGTGCTCGCTCTACAGCAGTATGTTTGTGGGGCTCCACTCTGGCAGGGCTGGCAGGGTTGGCAGAGACAGTGGCGGCAGGGGGCAGAGAGAGCAGACACAGAGCACAGCTCTCACTGGGCCAGGCAAGCACCAGCCAGCCAAAGACACAGAGCCTCAACACCAAATAAGACTGTAGCTGCCATTATATACCACTGTTCTACAAGTGTACTGTTCAGTGAGTCTATCACATTTTCATTCAAAGACAATGAACGCTGCAAAGCAGGAGAAAAAGCCAGTTATTAGTTCCAAATCACACAGAAATGTTCACTGGACCTAATAAGACATTTTTTCTAGAGAAACACATAGATATGTTACCAATCAGTAACTGTCAATAATAATTATAGCTACACTTAGCTCTTAACCATTAGAAGTCACAGCGTTCATTAACAACAATAAAAGCGTGTTGCAATTTGATACTAATTATTTCTCACTCACAGCTCATTAAAACAAGAAGGGAAATTGTTTTGGAGGCACAGGTTCCAAACTTCTAAAACTTCTAAAAGCAATAAAAACCCATCCCAATAGTGTTCAGAACTTTGGCAACAGTCAGCCCTGAGAGTGTCTAAGTGAAGGTCTTCAATGATTTCAGCGTTACTATGAAGGTTAACATACTGAAGACTCATCTCACTGTGACTCTTGGGAAACATGTCTTTGCTATTCTTGAAGGTGGCAGATTACTCTTTCAGCCTGCCAGCCTGGAACAGGACAACAGCCTGTGGCACTCCAGACAACTGGCAGAGCAAGCCATAGAAATGACCCAAAGCGTCTCTCTTTCTCTAGCCGTCTCTCTGTGTTTGCCCTATGCCCAGTTAAGAGGCTCTGCAGTGTGGTTTAGTGGGCTGATGGCTGTCCATCCCTCCTGCTGACCAGTGTAAATCCCCAAAACATGCGGGTCTGCAGAGGACCAGGTCGCCCTGGTTACACAAATCACCTCCAAATCTGCCCAAAGTATGTGTGCCTCCCTTCGTCCCACAGGCTGCTCAGCCCACTCCTGCCAGCGCCCCATTTCAGCCCAGCCCAGTCCAAGCTTCGATCTCCCTCTTTTACTGCTCTCACTGCCTCATTATGAGCTTTTTAATTACAGTACGGCCTTTCCGTCGCTAATAAAACGGGAGATGGCAACAAATGGATGGTGGTGTAATGGACAGAGGCCAAAACGAACAAAGCCATCAAAGTAGAGGACTCCACTTGACTCTATAATCTCAGTCTGGCTCTATCAGAGAGAAGACTTCACCCTGGCCAGAGCACCTGGCCCACCACGCCAAACCCAGTGCAGCGTCTTCGTCTTGGCCATTACTTACTCAATGAGTGTATTACGTCCCTGCACGTGAAGAGGCAGGCTGAGGAAAAGAGGATTAGGGTATAAAGAGCTGTGCAAGAATTATGAAGTCGGGCTGCCTTCACTAGTTCCCTTCAAGTAAAAAAACTTCGTATCTCTGAAATGATAAAGCCAAAATATTTTTAACTGTAATGTACATTAATGTCACAAGATTTTTATTTCTGGTTTTATTTTTGTGACCATTTCTGTTGGCCCATCCCCCATAAAAACACCACAGGACATAAAGGGGAGCCAGTATTTTCAAAATGGCGTTAAAGAATTATATTATAGTAATGATTTATCATAAAGTTCTGTGTCTTTGAGGAATAGACAAAAAAGAGTTTCATGGATGTATCCATTCACATGAAACAAGCATAAAACTGTGTGCCAGGTTAAACTCTCTAAGATATCCTATACCATTTCTGCAAATGCTACGGCAGACATTACTTGTCTAATGCAAATTAATATCTTATATATTCAAATGAGCATTTCCTATAATCCTCCACTACAATTCCTGCTCTGCTTCTTTGTGCAGGGGAGAGCACTCTGCTGACTGCTCAGTTGGACGATTGTCGTGCTTCTCAGTGCTTAAAAAACACCAGTGCAGAGCATGTACTACTCACTCGTCACGGCCACATGGCTGCACCGTTCGCAGAGATCACGCCAGCCCTTAAGCCATGCGTGCCGCTGACGGATTAAAATCAATACATGCATTTATTAAAGACATGACTGAAATGTTCTAGTATAATGACAGGTTCCATTACATTGGGGTGTTGTTTTCAGGCAGCTGTGATCAGAGTAATGATATATGAGGCTGTTGACTTTTTGCAGGGTGCGTAAGTTCAGCACTTGACTTTTCAGCGTGTGTAAACAAAACACTGTATGTGTATACAGAGTGCCTAACATGCAAAACACGAGTACAAATAATACAACACTAACAGATCCTGGGTGCATCGCTGAGACTGGTATATATGTGTGTTTGAAAGTGTGCCTAATTTTGGGAAATTCAGCCCAAATTCCTCCATTCTAAATTCCTCAATCTGTTAATGCAGGTCTTTCCCAGGCAAGTATAAGCTGCTTAGGAGAACTCCCCAGCCCCACGCTAAGAGAGGGAGATTTCGCTAAGATTTGTATACTCAGTAATACCAGACCACATGGACATGTGCAAATCTCTTAGATGCTAGTTTCAGAAAGTGCTGATTCTGGAGTATTTGCCATATAAAACTGAAGTCATGAAAGAAGTCCTATCATTTTATTACTAACTTTCTCAGTGCTGGTTGCTAAACATTTTGGAGAGGTGACAAAAATGAACTCAAATAATATAAAAAAATAATAATTAAGGTTAGTTCATATATTCTTGAATTTTACAGCATGACAGCAGCTGCTAATATGTTTTTGGCTTATTAAGCCACTCAGCATGTTTCGAAAAGCCAGCATGTTGCAAGATATTTATTCCTCTTAGATTAGACTGAAAATCTGTGGGTCAGGTTTTTACTTGCGTAACCAAAGTCTCTTTAAACAGTCCACAGTTACCACTCACTCACTACAGTCTGAATGACATTACTTTCGATTCTGTGAATTCCAAACGTTACTGCAGCTGTGAATGACATGCTTATGCAATGGAGCGCCAATGAACTGGTTCAGTCACCATCTTTCATTTCATGTAGTGTAGAGGACCAATAGTCCTGCAGCACGACATGTTTGGACACTTTTATAGGCTTTGTTTGCACGCACACACTTGTCTCATAGACTTCTACGGTAATCTGACTATGTTTCACTAGTATTATTCAAAATGCTATAGACACAATTAATGTGCACTAATGTGATCCACATCAAAAAGAGCAAACCCATTCTGTAAGATCTCTCTTCCACTAAAGAGTTCTGGGTGGTATGAATGCGTGAACTGTTTGCACAGAGGCCCTGGCTGTGTGTGAGGGAGCAGCAAGAGTGTGTTACCAGCAGCGCTCTGCTATTAACTAATGACACTGCGCAGGTCCTGCCTTATGAGAAAAGCCTACATACTAATTAAGGGCAGGGCTGATCCTGAGAGCAGTCTGGCCACACGTCATAGGATCTATTAACCACAGCAGAGGCCAGTGGGTCACACACTGACCCCTCTATGGCCACTGATATAACACACACACACACACACACACACACACACACAACATGCGCATGTGTAAGGGGAAAGTGCCCGCTGGTCACTTCAAGATTAACTGCCCAAGGTCAATAGGTGCTTACATTTCTTATGTTCTTACTAAAGGGAGACATTCATGTGTCTACAAAAGACACTGTTGTGTGTGCATCATGATGTTTGATCAAGACGTCTTTTCAAACTAAATCAATTTCTACAGATAAAAAGCAGACCTAATTTTAAATGATTAAACTTTCGCTCAGATGCGCTGTTTAAATATGCATTCATTCGAAGAACGCAACGAACAACAAAAATGGATCCATTGAGCAGTAATGTGTGACATATTTTAAAGATGCAGACAGCTGCTAAAAAGTTCATCACTGACTCACAGACGAAGCTCTGATGATACGCTGTTTGTGTGTGGGGACATGGAGGTTCTACTTCAGCTCGAAGCTCCGAGCCTTATAAAGAGTTAACGGACTATGAGCAACCATGTGCTCTGATGTGCCATTCAAAACTTGCCTTCGCCCATAAAACCAACTCCTGTCGACCTTCCTTTGGCTTTAAACTGGTTCAGATACACTAAAAGTCACTGCAAATTCTTTTTTTATTTCTCCGAGCCCTAATTATACATGAATAATAACATATAAACACAGATGTGAGAATGACTTATAGCAATAAGACAACTTGAGACTTTTTAACCAAAAGTTGTAGTACTCTGTGAACATATGGGCTAATTACTTTCTAACCTGTACAGAGGAACAGCAATGGCTTTTCCCACCAGCGACTGTTTTTTTCACTGCCGATGAAAAGGTTTCTCCCTTCAGTGCAGTTTCAGTCTTTTTGGGAATTGCAGCTCAATACTGCTTAAACTGACAGACTGCGTTGTTTCTACAAAGGCAAGTACAGTGGAAGTGAGTAACTATGATGAAATAAGACTTACTGACAAAAAGGAAATAACCAGCGCATCAACAACACACAGGCTGGCCCCAGAAGTGGAAGACACACAGATGGAGGCTTCACTTAAACATATTACAATGTAATAAAATAAGAAAGTAAAGAGACAAGCTCTAAGTACTGGACTGTAGTATTGGGTGAGTGAAGAGGGCCTTTAGGAAATATGATCAAAACATAACTGAGCAGCACATGCTTCTGTGATACAAGTATGGACGCCCATTTAGCAGCCAATGAGCCACACAAACACCTCCGCAAGAGAGGAAGCACACTGAAAGCGTCTGCGTCACTGTGACTCAGCTCCTGTGACTGCTCACAGATGAATAACAAAAACAAACAAATAAAAAAAGAAATGAATGTCCGGAGTGACGACGGCAGGAGAGAGAGGCAGAGGGAGAAAAAGAGCTCTCCACTGGATGTGTCACACAAGCCAAATGATGCTAGAACACAGAAGAGTACCTGAGTCACTTTGACATCTCCTGCAGGTGTTGGTTTCTGTAGGGTTCAAATTCAACAATTTACTCGCAAAGCAACGTCAGAACAACAATGACAATATTAAGAAGAACTCAGTTCACTAATAAGTGAAACAGTGAAGCCCAACTGGCCTGTGAACACTATGCGCTCTATGGGGAAAGTGAGGCCCTGCAAGAAGCACTGATAAAAGGACAAAATTTGCAGAAATATTCCAGGTTGCTTGCACATTTGTCAGATATCATCAGAGCAAGAAAATTCCAATCCAGAAAGTACCAAAATCCACTCCATGACTCATTAAACCGGTAGCGGAGCTTTCCAGACAGAATTTTCAACCTCTGGATGTTGTAAGCATTTGTTATCTAGCATCTCTCTATTTAGAATATTTTCTTAATATAATAGTTATGTTCTTTGCGTAAGTGGCTTTACACGGCACAACTTCCATGGAATTTTAAAAGCCTTCTGCAACTTACTTAAAACTTTGATACTCAGCTACACGTTTCTAGAGGCAGCTTATCAAAACAGCAATAATCATGTGACGTCAGGACACGGAATTTCAAGTAACTGACTGCAATTACGACCGGGACAATAATCATTAATCATTAATGAGGATAATGAAGAGCCACAAATAATGATGCTGATTTGCTGTTAACCTCTTACCTGATAAAGTACCTAACGTGGTAACTAACAAGTCTCACAGCTGTGAGAACAGCCGCTCGTTACACTCCATATTTCTAGTCTGCTGTTACAGTGATCTATGCCACTCAAAGTGTGAAAATACTAGTTACTAATTTGCAACTTTGATTGTTTTTTAATAGTTTCTTTGCAGTCATGTTTCATGTAGCTAACAGCCTGTAACCTGCATCGAAATTTTGCGACATAAAAGCCAGCCTGACGCCGGAAGAAATGGCAAAACCTCTTCAAATACCGGTCTCTGTTCCAAATGATATGAATTCTTGTGGAGCAACACAACAGAAGCTATATTTACTACAGGGTTCTCGTGAATCATTTCAAAAAGTACTTATTAAATAAATATTGCTGTTGCTCTTCTGGTATTCTTTCTCCATTCGGGATGCTTTTGGGAGCCACTTTATTTCTTAAATATAGCATACTTCCACTTCCACACTACACTTTAGACTCAAACAACCGTTTGGAGTCAAACAACCATCTCTCTTTGACAAAATATAATGCGGGCACTTCCTGTTCTTTTGTACAGTTTAACCACTCCGTCATTTTCATAAACGTTTCAGCTGCAAAAGGTTTCAGCTGCAAATGGTTTCAGTTCCAAAAGGTTAAGGGTCATGCATTGGTCTAAAGCGATGTGTGTAATATATGAAACATAGTATACAGTATATAGTATCCTTCGCTTTACGTTCCAAGAGCACCCGTGTATGGTGGAAAAACCATGTTGTTGTGTTTTGGTTAAAAAAAATGTCTAGAAATGCCTATTTTTATAGTGTAACCCCTAAATATGCCCCCAAACATGCTCCCAGAACACATTAATTAAATTTTAAACTCAGTTTAATGCATTACCCTTAAAGAAAATGTAAAGGTAAACCCGTATTCGCCTCTTTTCAAGGAAAACCTGTCTTTTAATTTAAATTCTCCGCTGAGATATGTAACCCGGAAGGTCGCGGGACAAAAGTATTGGGACACCACGGCGAGGTGAACGGGTCCTCTTGTGTGAAAACATCCAGAAAAAATATATTTATTGCTACAAAAAAGCAAAAATAGGCAGAGGATTTTTGCAGTTTCCGCATTATTGTGGGGATTTCTGCGTAAAACTATGAGTTCGGTTTTCAAAAAAATGTGCGTGTGACTGAATCCGCGACTCCTGATTCGCGTAAAACTGGGGGATTACTGCATTCCCATAATCTAAATATATATATTTTTTTGTGTCCATTCCCAAGTGACTGTAATCCTGAGCCCTCTGCTAAAACCGCCAGCTCAGTCTAACACACTGATTGGTTGAAAGAAAATCAGAGCTGCCTTGGCTCTATAAATACACAGTAATTTGAAGTGGCTTTGGAGTGTGTATGTTTTAAATGTAATAAAATGAAGTCGTTAGGCACAGCTCTAAAAGAGCAGAGGCAGTGAGCTGTTAACTACAGCTGACTGAGAAGGAAGTTTCACTTGTGAGCAGCAGGATCCTGATTACAGAAAGCTGCAATACATTTCACTGGTATGTCGGTTAATATTCACACTTACACTGCTAGAGTTCGTGTTCATTTACGGCACCAAGGTAACCTTGAGTTTTAGACTGAGCAGGTTATGATCCCTGTTGTTCTGCATGCTAATTATTTAACTTCCTAAGAAGAGCAGAACCACATTTTACAGGCACAGCCTTGGCAATCCCGTCTCTATACTCGTCTTCATATCTCTGTTTTATTCAAATTAAGCAGGGCTTTGTTTGACAACTAGTACTTGATTTTGTAGTATATTATACTTATGAATGCAAGCAAGTAGGGCTATCAGAATTACTCAATTAAAATCTGTTTCCCACTTAAATTAAATAATTGATTAAAACTGAATTACCAATATAATCGAATGTGACAGTCCACTAAGCAGCTTTATCGGAGAGGGTCAAAACTATTGCATGGTAGAGGCTGTGGACTCAAAGGTAGTAGTTAATTACTATAAATTAAAATTCATCATTTATAATTGACTTATATTTTAACATCGGTGCAGTTGAATGGCCACTTTCATATCTGCACACGTAAACGCCGTGTTGATCTTCTGTATATCTGAATCAACTAAAAGGGGTCAGCGTTTTTGTTTACCCAGACAACAAGACTTCAGGACTTTAGGGCTATAATGGGTCTGCATTATAGTTGGAGCTACAAGATCAATCACATCACTCTGATCTTTTCAGTATGAGCACTTCCTCCTAAATAAAACAGGCATCCACTCATTCTTAAATTCGAAAAGAACCTGCAAGTGTATCACTCACTCTAGCCGGCGTGACCTTCATGCCTGCACATAAATAAAGCACTCTGTCAGTGCTTCCTCAGCACTGATAGCACAACAAAGGAGACGTTTGGCAGTCCTAACTAGAATAAGAGCGGCTAGTGAAGCTCAGACAGGGAGGGGCGGAAAACTGGACCAAGGCCATCGTCATGGAAACGGCCGCTTCCCAACCCCCTCCTCCCCACCACAAATCAAACTTTCAGGACAGGAGCCGGACAGGTTACGCCTTCTCAGACTCACTTACACTCAGACAAAAGTTCCTAAGTGGTTCTTGGTTTGAATGCGCCGTTCTAGGAAATGCTTTGATCGGTATAGACCCGTTACAGTACTTGGAATGTCTTTAAAACGCTCTTCACACTCAGACTCATTTACACAGATGCTTCTTTACAGAGACATTCAGGGAAACCAAAAGGGATTCTTCGGTGGCACCACTTCAAAGAACGCTTTCTGACAACTTTATTTTTAAGAGTTCACATTAATGCGTCAGCCCCCTGAAGGTGCACGTTTTTAGACTGCCGAAGTGGAGTAATGTGTTCACTAAAACACAGCAACAATCTCTTTCACTGAGTTCCATCAACATCTGTTATTTCAACTCTGACCTGTTCAGACTAGACTGACAAATACAGGAAATCTCCCACATATATCTCATTTAAGACACTGCGAATTAAGGTGTTAAGGAATTAGGAGCCCAAAGTGTATTTTAAAAAACGTAAAAACCCAATTAAAACACCAAACAGTACACAGGTCACAAATCAGCCAATAAGTGTAAGGTTCCTATTGACACTTGATCTGCGAAATCACAACAGATTACTCGCTCCGATTCTGAAATACTGACATGACCACACGTCCACTGGCCAGTGTAGCCATGCGGTTGGGCTGTTAGAGGCTTCGGGAACTGCTGTGTGTAATTGGGCGAACAGTTGGAGCCAGGCTGTCGCGCGGCTCATGTCAAACTACTAAAGGGCTGGAGACAGGGAAAAAAATGGCCTCAAGTAGGTCAGCTCTTCTCCTAGAAATAATCAAGCCCATTCGGACCCTCTATCTCTCTCTCTCACCCTGTCCCTCTGTCTCTCTCCCTCTCCATGTGTATGTGAGTGCAGGAAGTAGGTCAAATGTAGTCAGCTGTTACAGCTCTATCATGTGCAGCACTGGGGGCTCCAGTCACGCTTTACAACTCCGCTTCCATTAGTTAAAGGCGCAGCAGGGAAGCCCTCCCCCGTCCAACAGAGCCTGATGAGAGGCTACAGTCAACACATATATGCAGCAGATACCACCCTGCAACACACCCACACAGGAGCAAGGCTCATACACACTCACAGAGACAGGCACACCTCTCCTCAGACACACAAACTCAACTACAAACAGACTTACCAATGGCACAGCTTTGTCCCTGCACGTCATCCCATTCCTCTCACTGCACGCAGAAATGGGGCTCAAGCGGCTGGAAAGCAACTCCAGAGAGCCATTCCAAAGCTTTCTAATCTCTCTCTCTCTCTCTCTCTCTCTCTCTCACACACACACACTCTCTCACTCACTCTCTCTCTCTCTCTCTCTTCCCTTCTGTCTGTTTTCTCAGGGCACCATGACTCTGTTTTCTCTCTCTTCTCTCTCGCCCGTCCGGCGACTGCACGATACACATCAATTATTCAGCGGCGGGCTCTGGATTTCCATGGCGAAAGCCAATCACAGATGGAGCTGTGTGCTAATGGGCTCCCGCTGTACCTGCCACCGGCTCCAGAGATGACGACGGCCCACAGGGAATCAGGTTAAGCTCTTCAAAACTTCACACACACACACACACACACACGTACGAATGCTGCCGGGAGAGTGACCACACGGCTGTAAGCTGTCTGCAGCGCAAAAGCCACAAGATGAACAGGAAGCTCTCACTGGTTTCAAAGGGGTTAAAAGGAAGCAAGAGAGAGAGAGAGAGAGAGAGTGAAGCAAATCCTATCTCACCTTGAATATATTGGTGCCGTAATTGATGTCCCCGCTCTTTCTCTCTAGTGATCCATTGCACCTTTGCCTAATGTACCCATCACGCAGAGATGGATGGACGGGCACACACATGAATGTAGACACACACTCTCTCTCATGCACACACATACACATACAAACACACACACACACACACACACACACACACACACACATACACATGCACGCCGCGCCGCAGCCACTTTGCCAGAAGGGAGGAAAGGGGAAATATGCAGGCGGCTCACATTTCAAACTTGCAGAGGGGGGTGGTGCCTAACGTGGCAGACAGGCTGGTTCTTGGCCCTTGGCCAAAGCATCAGGAGAAGAGGGGGGAGGGGGAGGGGATCCCAAACAACAAGCGCAAATCAATTCAGTCAAAGCCATGTTTGAAACGAGTGATTACTGCTATCAAAGCAAGGGAATCCTGCCCACTGGTGAAGCTAATCGGCGGGTGCTTACGTGGGCTCGCATGACACTAGCAACTAAATCCATCAAACCGCACGAACTAATTAAGACCAGGGCTGGTGGCCTGAACCAGTTTCAGACAGTGTCGTCTTCGTACTGGAGAGGGTGACATTAATTGGAAAATTGTTAGCTTTTAACGCTAAGTGCCTATCATGACAACAGGCTGCCTAACACTGCTAATTACATACATCCAGAATTGCTAAATTTTAGAAAACCGATCCTGGCTCTTCCCGAGGCTGTCAAAGCATGAAATCCATTAATGAATTAATAAATAGGTTCTGGGAGGTTGTTGAATTAACGTCACCTAGTTTGTTAATTAATAGCACTGTATCAATTGTAGCTTTAACTTGGCACAGCTAAAACCTGCACATAATTATCACCGTCATGATTACCACTGTCATCAAATTAGGAATCATTCATTCGCTCAAACAAACCACAGAAACTTACAGTATATTGCAAAGCGTCAAGGCCTGAGTGGCCTCCTTGTCTAGCGCTCCCAAGCAAGACTCAGAGCAGTGTGCCAGGGACCTTCAGTAGCATGCTCCTGGTGTGTGAAATAATTCAGAGAAACAAGCGGACATGTCAAGGCTGCAGGCTACATTAAAGAGGTGAAGAGCTGAAGCTGGCTCAAACAGGAACTTGAGCTTCCTCTCACTCTCTGTCTGCAAAGCAATGACTCATAGCAACTCTCCAAAAATACAGTCCCTCCTGCTCACACTTTGGCGTGGATGCAAATCGCTTGGGTAGTTCTTAACAGCCTCTATGAGCTGAGATGAACTTTTAGCTAACTGATGATCCAGAGTGCCTCAGGTAACATCACATGGTTACACCGAAGCGAAGCCATGAAACCCTTCTTTTGGCAAAGATTGTTTCAATAGTTACATATGGACTACAACATGGGAGCCGTACTCTGTTTTAACTGTTGCTGAGCGATTTCATCAGCAAGAGACAAGCACTGGAGAATATGTCAAAACAGTGGCCTGGTTAGAGGCGAATCCAGTCCTGTTCATTATTTCACAACGCTTCCCTCCTCACCACAGCACAATGACTGCAGGGGTTGATTACATTATTAACACAAGAGATTCTGCCTAACTAATTACATATCATTAGAGGTAAACCTCTGTGCAGAGGAGAAAAAACCCAAGCAGTGGATTTCTCATCTCTGAGTGGCGAATTAAGTAAAGAGGAAGGGGAGGGAGAGCGCGGTTTTTGGCGGGTGTGTGTGTGTTTGTGTTTGTGTGTATGTGTGCGAGAGAGAAAGTGTCTATGTGTATTTGTGTGTTTCACAGGGGGGTCCCTGGGCTAAGGCTTCCGGTGTATTTGCACTGGCGGCTGCTCTGTAAACCATGTGTGTACATGACATGTGAATTACGGCAAGGCCCCTGAAAGCAATCCCTCACTGCAGACATGGCGGATCACTCGGCCTCCTGACGTCGCCTTCCAGCTGGCCTGATTTACAGCACGCTGACATAATTCCAGCGCAGAGCGGGAACATTCTTTACGTTTGCAATGGAGGAGACAGTTACACTTCATGCTGCTGCAGCTTTGAAGTACTTTCTAAGCCCCCGAAACCTTGTGCAAAGCACAGCTTAAAAAAAAAAAAAAAAAACACAATTTTTTTCCTCCCTAACAACCAGCTCTATCTGGAGAGATCCACTCCCTGTAAATAATTACAATTACGGTGATAGTTTGTTGGAAAATGTGTAAAAATCTTAGACACTGATGTCTAAAATCTGTTTAGCTGAGCAGTATATGTTTTTTTTTAATTTAATATCACTATACAAATAATAATACGTAGTGATTTTATGTATATCTATGTGCTTGTGTAATCATTCCCAGACTTCTCCTTGTAGTTCACATACATTGTAATTCCTCATCAAAATACCTCCAATACCTGATTTGGCATAATCGATGCTTCATTACATTAAATCAGGTGAGCTGCTGATGGAGTTTCACAAATTCATGCAAGGCTGGAGGCACCGAGACGAAATTTGGAACCGAACCTGTGTTCCTTGAATCAGCTCACAAAACTTGAAGTACATTTTACAAACAAAACTAATCCTGATCTTTCTTGTATTTGATGGCAGAAAGTTTAGTTACAGCTCAGATAAATTGCTATAAACAGTTTGGACAGGAGCCTAAGACTCATGCACAGTACTGTATGTACCTCTCGCCCCCAGTGTAATTGACTGTTAAAGACATATTTGGGCTCTGAACTTTGCACTGGAATAGCGAGGCTAATATAGGTAATAGAGTAATGAAACTATCTGCAACTCTCATCACATCATCACACTTGCTTCAAAGTATGTTGAGTCGTTATCTCTTACAGATTTGTGTGGTTTCTGATCTTGTGTGACAGTGTTATCTAGAAAAGCTGACAAAAGCTCAGTGAGGTTTGGGAGGCATCACTCATAGAGAAGGTTGAGTGCAAGAACATGGCAACTGGCACTTTGCAAGGTTAGAGAAAAAGAAGGCAAAACTGAGCTTTTTACCCAATAAGGAGTCAGAGGGCAGCCTGAAACATATCAATCTCTGTCTCTCACTAGAAGCTCTTGACACACCATGTAGAGCAGTAAAGTCCCTCACTAGAGTACCTCTCAACAGGTAATGACTTGTGGACTGGTATCATAGACCTGAAAACAAGGGAACATAGTGGAGCTGGCGTGAAATGGCAAACAAATAGCTTTGTTTCAGCAAACCAGGTCAAAATTCTTTCAAGTTACTCGTATTACTCGTACGCACTTCCCTTATGAGAAGCCAATAAAAGCTAAAGTGTCTCTTTTCCTTTTTCTTCTGTTAAAACACGAGTCCGATCTGACGTATGCCGGCGAGGAACCGAAGCCACAGAGAAGCCGTTGGGTTGTGTGAGTGGGTGAAGACAGCAAGACACTTAAAGTACACTTTAAAAAAGAAAACAAAGCATTGCTACATTCCCAGTCGCTTCTGACTTCTGCTCTTCGTGCCAAAACTAGTCGAAGGGAGACTTAAAAGGCACTTGGCCGGCAGCACACCTTGCAATTAGCCTGTCGAAACATCTCACAAAGAACAATGGTGTGCTATCTCTGTTCTTGCATGCATGCAAAAACAGGTCTTGTGGAGATGCTTGCTTTTTTTTTTATGGAAATGCGTAAACAATGGCAGGCCGTCTGAATGGGGGTGTACGAATGAGAGGCACATCCTGCCAGACAAACACATTAGCTGTCACTCTCCATACTAATGTGCTTTCTATTAAATGTCAGCGTGACATGCTCTAAGGGAAGAACAAGCTGTTGATCTAAGACAGCTGACTGCTACCACTGACAACACCATGTTCAAATAAAGAACAAAAGTATGTTTTAAAGATATATATGCAATTGGATGGAAAAACAATTTAAAAAATCCATCGGTTTGATAATTCGGGTGCTCAGATAAAGTGTTCAGATAAGAGCCGGTGAGAAATTGGTGTCGCTCGTGTTCAGCACTCATCCATACTGCGGCGAGAAAGAGACAAAAGAGTGACTGCTGGATGTTAGACAAAACAATTATCTTATTGCCCTGCCGGTGGGGAGCCTAACAAAGCCTGGGTAAGAAGTCTGCCTGTGGCATGTAAGCAGTGCAGCTCAGACTGCAGAGTGTACACCCACAGACACACACACACACACTCATTCACACACACAAACACAAACACACACTGCGGACAGATAGCTCCCGTAATCACAGATTAATACGGCAGGCTAATCCTACTGACAGAGAGGTCAACATCACATCCAGCCTGTCCCTGACAGACTACTCCTCACCTCCACACACACACACACAAATACACACACATATATACACACACACGCACACTGCCACACACATACACACCCTTAAAGATCAGCTATTGATAGGAAATGGTAGGCTTGTGTACTCCGTACTGATAAGATCTTTCGTTTGTGTGAACAGCTTATCAATCTGTCATGAAAAAGTGCGCTATGCTTTTCAGGCACCTGTGACGAGCTGCACGTGTGACTGAGAGAGAGCTAAAATGACATCTGTGAATTTAAAAGAGCAAAAAAAAAAAAAAAGTGCTGAAAAAATTTAAGAGAACATTTTGCACTGAGTGACATTTTATACTGAGGATTAAAGTATATATAGAGAGAGACACTGTTTTACACTTTCACTTTCAAAATGACAAAGTGCTGACATGCTCTAAAAGCCTCTGGAATTGACTTCTTTTTTGGACAGCTAGACTCCTGCCTATGTGTGTTCTGTGATCTTTGTAACTTAAGCCCTTAATTCTAGGCTTATTATCCAGTAAGTACTGTGAATTGTTCAGGAACTACTATGAAACTAAAGCATTGGCGACTAAAGTGTTTTCTAATTGATGCCGGAGTGTGATGTGCGGGGTGTGTGGAAGAGGAGCAGAGCGGTGTGTCTGTGTGCAGCCTGGGGCTGTTTGTCTGACTGACCATTGATCGTGTATCTCGGCTCGCAGCTCCAGTGTCTGGTGTCGGCCGACCCTCTGTCGCCATCCTGCCTGTCACTGCCTTTTCACTAAGACTGCACTTTCTCACCGCAGCCCCCACGCCACATATAGCTTGTGTTTGCCTGTGTGTTTATGTGTGAGCATGTGTTAGGTGTATTTTTAATCTTCAGAACTCAGCATATTAGTAAAATCTGATTTGTGTAGTGTTATTCTTTAGGGGCGTTTGTGTGTGACGCCATGTTCAAAACCCCAGTAGTGCTTGTTATTATTACAAGTTTCTAAATTACAATAAACTTTGGTTCTATGTGTCACAGGAACACCAAAACAAAGCTCTGCAGACACCTCAAGCATCAACACAAACCAGAGGAACTTCCACATAAGGAGTTGTGTTCCCGTAAGACAAGTTACCATTCCAAGAATTTTCTTTCTGATTCAACCTGCCTCGCGCTTTACATCTGAACCCGACCTGAGTCTGAAAAAATTCTGTCTGAAACTCAGCCCAAACTGGCTCAACTTAAAAGCTGCCCGAACAGCACGGTTGCGCAGTAATAATAAGCCATCGCTGGACCACAGATAAATAAAATACAAAACATATAAAATAATATGCTAAAAATCAGGTGTCCAAACTTGTGTTGAAACTTGAACTCTAACTGTTATATTCATAAAAGCTTTCAAACAGTATGTTTTAGCCTTAATACGGCACCGTTTCTGTGCTGTGTGATGCTGATAGGAAGGTGTTCAGTCTTCAAATCTAAAACTCCTTATTCACAGAACAGGTCAGATAGACTGAAAATATATTTGGCCTGAGAAATAAAACAGAAATGTTATTTTGGCTGCATTAATCTGTACTTTGCTGAATCGATTCACTTTTTTCTCGCAAGTAGTGACCTGGTGAACTTCTGTGCATGAGTCTGTGACTCCAGCAAGCCACATTAAAGAAGAGGCAATGAATGCAGAGGAAGAATAAAGGAAGGAGGAAAGCGAAATCAGGGCGCTGGGGAAAACTGGGTTCAAATTGGGAAGCTTGAGTATGTGAGAATGTGAATTTTGAACCCAACACGAGCCCAACACATATTTGGAAAACGACTTCTGAACCTGTTTGAATTGGCCCATAAATCAGAATCAATCTAATCATATCTGAACCCTTCCAAACCCCATGTGAGGCCATTCAAACAAATCTTTCCAGTTCTAGTGTGTTTGGGAACACCTAGCTTTTCAAAAAACTATAATAAATAAAATAAAATAATACAAACAATCTAAAGTTCTGACCTACTGCACTATTCAAGTCACTTTTCGAGTCCTGAAGGTCTATACATGTGGGGCTACACTTCCTGTCCTCAGCTCTTTATCACTACAAAATGACTATAAAGAGATTAATTCTTGTGTATTTTTGACCAATTAATACATTTCCCCCAAACTAATTTCTAATAATTTACATTGTGATGTCTGTCTTATAATAATTTAATGTACACTGCATATATTATTACTATTATTATAAGTTTTTAATGCTAGTGTAATTTACTTGTCTCATTTATTTGTCTCAGAAGAGAACCAAATAAATATAAATAATCTGTAGTACTTGCTGAATAATAAGCCTTAAGATTAATGACTGAGTAATAAGTTTAAAGTTCAAGGATTAAAGACTGACCTGGTAACTCATACGTAACTGCTCAGTTTTATGAAAGAAGCGAAAAATACACTTGAAAACTTGAAATGATTCATGTAAACATGACAACACTTTAAAAATAAATGTAATGGAAGTGTTTAATCAGGAAAAAATTGGAGCAGAAACTCAAGATTTACTTGGAAAATAAAGCAAGGTGTCCTCATGAGACATGGAGACAAAAAGGTTGGGAGAGAGAGAGAGAGAGAGGGAGAGAGAGGGTGGTAGAGAGAGGGAGAGGGAAAGAGAGAGAGAGAGAGAGGGGGAGAGAGAGGGCAGGAGAGAGAGGACAGGAGAGAAAGAGAGAGAGAGAGAGAGGGAGAGAGAGGGAGAGAGAGGGTGGTAGAGAAAGAGAGAGAGAGGGAGAGAGAGGGTGGTAGAGAGAGAGAGAGAGAGGGAGAGAGAGGGTGGTAGAGAGAGAGAGAGAGAGAGAGGGAGTAGGAAATGATTAAGAAAGAGCAAAGCGAGTTAGGGAGAGGAAGCTAAGGCCGGAGCATGTGTTTGAGTGTTTGCTGTGCTGCTGCCGTCTCCCTGTCTGGGGCAGCAGACGCCCTTGTGACAGAGCTGAGATGGATGCCTGTGCGATGGGCTAAGAGCGAGGAAGCCACAGCCATATCTGCTTCCAGCCATTTCTTTATCATCCTCTCTTTCAAACACACTCACTGTGGAGGGTCTCACTATAGAGGACATCACTGCTGTTAAAGATCCCTGTCGTACACCTTCTCTGAGCTTAATCAAGTACACGAGCACCTTCCTCATCAATAAACTTCAAATATTATCTGCCTTCCGCCTCTGCACCGCTTAGCGTCTACAGAGGGATGAGAGCAGCAATCACTCTTCCTGGGAGCCTCCCAGTGTCCGGCAGTAACCATGGTAATCTGTGCTGCTCTAAAACATCCGTTTATCTTCATTCCCAACAGCTCGCCATGTCAGGCCTTTTCCAAATGAAGTACACACGCACCCCTCAACCCGAGAGCTCTCTGGCCATCTATCTCTGTTGTGCTGATGCCCGTTTGCGCTTCACTTTGACAAATGTACAAGAACAGGACACTTCAGGAGAGCTGGGCTGAGCAGGTCAGGGTTTCAGACAGGGCCGTTTACAAAAAGGACACTGCTCCGCAGCTGTTTATTTGCTTTGAGCGGCGGTCGGAAATCAAACCTCCATGGCCTTTCTATGAATTAGCAATTCCTGACGTGATTGTTGCCTGTACGTGCTCATGCTGAGCAGCTAAAAGTGGCAGCGGTGTAAAAGCCCCGGAGAGTTACAACATCCTCCTCTGTAAACATGAGTGAGCAGTGAGGGAATCTTTAATAAAAAGTGATGCTGCATGCACAGACAAGTCTATAGTTTGTACAAGTCCATGACAGTAAAACCTTCTCTTCCATTACCTTGCATTTAACCCTTAGAAGCTGCAGTCATTGCCAAGCAGAACTTACTTATTCATTACGGTCTACTTTATATAATCATAGTTCACTGAAACAGCTTAAAACATAAAGTTTCAACATATAGAAACATTTGTTTTAGCAGAGGAGACACTTTATTAGGATTATTAATTGTGTCTCTGGTCTGATATATTACATGTTTTGTTATTGCACGACAAGCAAAAAGTAGCAGTGGAGATGTATTACTTTCTAATTGCTTGCTAATTGTGTCTGTAGTCTGGAATATTACATGTTTTTGTCATCGTATGACAAGTAAGAAAAGGTGTCGGTACAAGATGGAAATCTACTGAATATAACTATGTAATCATATTTAATATTACAGAAAAAATGGCAATGATAACTCCAGCCCTCTGAAGGTTAAAGAAAGACTATATTGCAGGAGGAGTGCTGCTCCAGCTGCCCTGCGATGGATGGAGGGAGAAGGAGATGAAGCATGAGAGGAAGAGCAGAAAGGGACTCACCCGCTGACTTTGGGGTGAACTTGTCGCGGTTGGCTGCACACACAGCCAGGAGCCGGTAGCCCAGGTCCAGGTCAAAACCCTGCTGCGCTGCAACACGACTCACCACCTGTAGGGACATACCAGGAGTGTGTAAAAACTGTTTTGCAAGGGTGCTTGTGATCGTGTGTGCGTGTGTGTGTGTGTGTGTGCGTGTGTGCGTGTGTGCGTGTGTGTGTGTCTGTGTGTCTGTGTGTATGTGTGGGCACCTGAGAGTCTATTGCAGTGTCTGTACTGTATTATTACACTCTGAACTTCGCCCTGTAGTGAATCTCCGTGAACTGGAACTATCATTTTGTGTTAAACAGAAAATGAATCGAGATTAAATCATTCAGGCCAGTATCGTGGTAAACCAAATATTCCTTATTTGTCAAAAAAAATAATTACACCCTCTGTTAACAGTGTTCAAGTTGAACTTTTCAGTTCATACTGTTCATATATGGAAACCAAATGGCAAAATCCATTGTTTTTGTGATGTCACAAAAGTGCATTTACACATTACCAATTCAGCTTATAGCAGTTCAGTCTCAACTCAAGTTACAAATGTTGTAAGTGTTTCTGCCTGGTCTGTTTTTAGAATGAGAACAACCAGTTATTTACATATATTATAATAATAAAGTCACAATAACAAAATCAGCCTGTTTAATACTCGGGGACTGTGTACATGTGGAATGGTCATATAAAATGAATGATTACTGTTTCAGTAAATAAGCCCTCACAAACATAACAGGACCTCCAGGCAAAAGGAAAAGAAAAGAAACATGTAGGATACATGGCCTTCAATGCTACATTCTGCATTTCCCTCTATGAACACACTACTGAAAGCAGCTACCCTGAGGGAGAACTCAATCTGAGACACACGCCAGCGCAAATCTGAAGCAGAAGATAACGGCGAACATTTTTTCCAAGTGTTTGATGTGAAATGATACTGCCAGGTTCTAGACAGTTAAGTGCACAGTGTAAAGTGTAAGAAGGAGTGTGTAGTGCCACAGTACATCATTTTCTGATGGTTCTAGTACACCGTTCAGATATTAACAGTCCACGACATCCTGCTGCATTTCCTAGTGTGAACGCGCTACTTGATCTGAGCTGGAGCTTCTGCGTCCACACGGATGTGTGAGAAGAAAAACTTCTTCCTCTTCCGTGAGACCCAACTCTGCACTCAGCGGAGGAGCACAGGCACGCACGCGGCCGAGCTGTACGAGGGGACACTGTAGTGAACTCCTCTAAACTCACGGCTTAGCACCGGGCCTTCTGAATTTTTCAGGGTCTACATAAAATATGTGCAATTAAGCTTCCCCTGAAATTCTACTCCAGACCCCCATGAGAGCAGCCTGAACCAGCAGTGTGCTAAAGCACCACACCCTCCGCGCTGCTCCTCTCTTCCTCATACACAAAATATCTCTCTACAAACTACTCATAGTGGAGCAATTTCCTCATTCGAATGTAATCATATGAAATATTTATCCGCATGTATGAATAATGCATTCTAAAAGAAAACAGCCACCTTCACTGATGTGGTACGGTGTTAAGGCTGCGTTGGTATTCGCAGGGCAGGACTGATGGGTGTTCCCCTGAGATTTGGAAGACTTGAGCAGACAGAGACTGTTTGTTCTCTGAATGTTCTGTTCCACAGAGACCTGAGCCTAGACTTGGCCCATTGAACTCCAAATTCAAACCCCTTTCAGCACAGGCCTTGATCTGCAGAAAAAAAAAACCCAAACTTGGAAATAAGCCTAAAAGTTAGAGTGCAATATGAAAGGCCTAGTGCGAAAAACACACTCGCCTCCACAACAGGGTTCAGTCGAAGACGGTTGTCTTACAAGAATGCTGGGACACATCTAACACTATGACGGTTACAGCTTCCTTTCTAAAACAAACAATAGTGTTTGCTTGACATTGCCATAGAAAGACTTGGAGCTGGTGACTTTTACTTCCACTGATCATGCACAAAAGCCAACACTAGAAAGTCGAAAAACCCAGTATACCTGGCAAATAATTATTTTTTCTTTTTTAATGAATTATTTAAACTCACGTTACATTGTGTGAAACTTTCACGATAAACAGACTAATAGAAACGGTCCAAAAAGACTTGCAACTTAAGAATAAGATGTTTTTAAAGATGTTTTAACTTATATTTAAAATAAAGAATGGTTTGCCTTACTCCTGTAAAGTCAGTATAACAAAGATCTTTGTCTTTCTTTATGCATTTGGCTTACAGTCTTATCCACAGTGACACACGATTTAGTCATCTTACAGATGTAGATGAATGTAGTGTAGCGTGCTCTCCCAGAACTGCTGCATGGAGGACAGTGGTCTTACCCGCTATACCACACCAACCGCTAGACATCAGAGTAAATCGTACGCCACAGTGTGTGTGCTTCACAGTTGAATAAATCTTATTAAATTGATTTAACCTTTTCAAATCTGCCATTATTTATTTATGCCAGGGTTTGATTCGAATAAATAAATAAATAAATAAAAATTAAAAAAAAAATAAAAAAGCAATGTGGCACCGCCGGTGGTGGAAAAAAAATACACCGCAATAAAAGTGACAAACTAACCTGCGTAGACAGCTTTTTATTCATGCTTTAATAATCAAATAATTCACTGATGGCTTAACAGGATTCTGATATCTGATGAATAGCATCTCTTAGAATGAAAACCCAGAGACATTTTTTATCCTGCAGTTTGCAGGGTTTTGGACAAGCAGAAATGCAGAGTTCTTGCCAAACTTTAATTTCCCTTCTGCAACTGCATCTGCCAAGTGTATGAAGCAGGCACAGTGCCACAGAGGCTAGCATAGATTCAAACAGGCTTTAGAAATGTTCCCTCTCATAAGCCTTTTCCTCATAATCTCTTTTCTCAGAATGCTGGCCCTAAATATTATGTGATTCAACAGCAAAATTTCAGGTCACTGAACCAAGCAAATCCTAGTTTACAGTTTTGCCATGTAGCTAGAAGGTGAGGGCACTGCGACAACAGCACAAACATCGCCGAGGTGGCCACAAAGAAAACATCCAATATATTTCCTTTAAAACACTGCGAGCGAAAACACGACCAATCATTCGGCCCACAGCGCCGCAGATATGCGCAGCTTGACAGGAAAAGACTGTGAAACAGTGCACTCCCAGATAGCTGTCGTTGGTAAAGCTACTGACAGGCTGGATGTGTCATTTATCATTTGGCAGAGTGCTGAGTATGTGTGGTTGGGAGACAATTGAGGTGCGTCTCTGTGCGCTGGGGAGGGAGAGGCAGAGAGCTACCTGCTGCCCTAAGGGCTGATGTGTAAGACACGTCCGTATCTGTCAGGCAGTATTCTTATCGTCTGCTCCCTTTCATCTCCCCATCACGTCCGCCAGCTTCGGGGGGCACAGGGAGGAGCATTTGGGTGGTCACTACCATTCCATCTCACTACTGGAGCTTTTGGCACATAAATAACCAATACATACAATCTACCCCATTAAGAATGTCCCAATTCAATCTAGAAGCATTAGCATTGGAGCCCGTCCAGACATATGTCAATGCTACATTATGCCTGATCAAATTTCTGTCCTTTGTTAAGGCTCTTTTACTGAGTTTAGCTCTGTTTACACCACTGTCACAGTGGTGACATAAATGGTCATTATCCACTTGCAGCCGCGAGGCACATTTCCAGGAGTTAACAAGCGGTTCATGTGTCTGAAGTGCGGAGATGTTTTACAGTAGAGAATGAAAACAGTCCAACAACCACTCATGATAGTTGTAATACTAAGTGTTTTGAATAAGGTTATGCTGACACCCTTTTGTCAAAACACAGGTACACTAGCTGCACACATGTTGCATGCTTGGTTATTATACACCTGGTGGTAAGAGAAAGGGCACTTTGAAAGCTGCACAAAACACAAAAACTGCACGGAATTGGAGCATTTTAGGCAGACCCGAAGCACATT
The DNA here is from genome assembly GCA_037974405.1 of Brachyalestes nurse. NCBI lineage: Eukaryota > Metazoa > Chordata > Actinopteri > Characiformes > Alestidae > Brachyalestes > Brachyalestes nurse. The sequence continues at coordinate 16,906,882 of JBBPCY010000150.1, forward strand.
CGATGCTTAAAACGGTTATTAAAAATAAAAAAAAAGGATTATTTCAGGGTGCATCATGCTAACCATATATTAAACATGAAGTGCTTTGATTGGACCATTTTAAACTAATGACTAACCTATGACATCTTACCTTCGTTGGGTTGGTTGTACCTGCTGTATAAGCCAATATCCAACTGAGACACTGTATTGGCAGACGCTTAGTATTAAACAGATTTTGAGGATTTCTAGTATTGAGGATATTACTGTACTGTACTTATATTGCATACACAAACTACTATTCCTACACATTAATTCATAACAGAGAGATACCATGGTCAGTACTGTCAGTATGCAGTTATATGGCCATGTATTCACAGGGTAAAGCATACTTTCAGCAGCTCAGCAGCATCGGGCTGAATCCTTGACCGCAATGCTATGGGTGGTCTTGTCAGAACATCAAAGCAAGAGTGATCTTTTTCCTTCACTTCAAGTTCACGCTTGTTTTGACACTCACTTACAATCTCGCTCGTCATCTTTATTGTGTACTTCTTTGATGACACATGATGGGCTCACTGCAACTATGCACAAAAATCCTGCCCTTTAAGTTCCTGTCTTTGAATTTTTCTGCTTGTAAGGAGATATCGAAGTAGGGGAAGAGATCTGAGATGGAATTTGCTCTGTATGTCAACTCTTGATAACATTTACAGTAATTAATTAAATGGCAAAAGGCTATAAGAGGGTTCAAAGAGTGGCTGAATTCTTGGGGGGTTTAATCAGGGCTTTAAGGGGTTTAAAGCCTTATTTAAAGTATAATGATTATTTTGTCGTTTACTCAATGCTCCTTCAGTTTGCCATTAAGTCCCATAATCTCTTGCCATAAGCTGAAGATTCATCTAGGGTATTTCCTCCAGCTGCTTTAAAAAAGAAGGAAAGAAGAAAGAAAGAAAGAAAGAAAGAAAGAAAGAAAGAAAGAAAGAAAGAAAGAAAGAAAGAAATCTGTGTATGTTGCTGTTGATAAGACATTAATTTTGCAAAATGTTTTTCAGTAAATCATTATGTGAACAACTGAGGTTTCTCACAGGCTCTCTGGTGGAAATCAATGGAGAGGATGGCCTTACAGCCACCCAAAGCGGCCGCTCTGGAGGCCAGTGTGAGGCTGGAGGTGCCGGTCACTGGCCTCCTGCCATAATCAATGAGGAGCCGTAGCAGAGGCTGGGAGGGGTGACTGCTTCTGTCTGACCTGTGCTTAAGTACTAGTGTCTTATCAGTGCAAAGGGGAGAGGGATAGAGTGAGAGGGTAACCCACAGAAACAGAGTGGTGTGTGTGTGTGTGTGTGTGTGTCTGTGGAACAGAGACAGAGAAAGGTAAAAAAAAAAGGGCAGGGGGGTACAGAGAGGGGAAAGTGAGGAGAGAGAGAGAGACAGTAGACAAAGATGGGGGGAGGAGACAGAAGACTATGTGAAGCGTGACTTTTGCTTTAACCTCTGTCCCTGGCCCTGATAGAGGGACAGAAGAGGAGCAGCTGCTGTCTTACCGTCAGACATCCCATCAGGCTCTGCTCAAAGGGCCTCTGGAAAGCTCGCGGGTCACCACACCAGTCCAGCAGCTCCGTGGCTGCTGTCTGGAAATTGGCTGGGTTCTGTAAGTGCTGTGAGAGGAGAAAAGAAAGGGAATTTAACACTGAAAAAAAAATGTCATAACACAGCCTAGAAATATAAGTTAAAGTTTCAATTTTGAGCCTAGACAGTAAAGAGTGAAACAGGAAAGAAGTGTTATGGTGGCTTGAATTGATATAAAATATTTACAAAACAATTTTGTTTTGCTATGTTTCTCTCAAGTATTTATTTGAGTCACACTGCCAATTCTCACATGAAGTTCAACTGACAAACCAACCATCCATTATCTGAATTGCTTATCCTTAACCAGGGCGGTGCCTACCCCAACTGTCATGAAGCGAAAGATGGAGAAACACACTTAAGAGGTCACTGACAACCAGTATTTTGTTTGTATTATTATTGTAATAGATGGTTGCTATTACTGTTTTTATCTATGTGGTGTCTGTTTGTCCATTTTTACAGATAAGAGTATATCATAAAGGCCACAAACCAAGTTCAGGGTTACTTGAAAACTAGTCATGGTTTAAAGAGTGTTGATTTAAGTGTACAATGTATGCTATGCTGTTTGTTGGGGTGTTCACTTCCATTACTTGTTAACAACATTGGCCTCATAGGCGAAGTGAATTTCAGACGCTCTGAAATGTCTCTGTGGATTGCCTACATTTGGTGTTAATAGGAACTTGCCCAATGTGAATTGTTCCAAGTCAAGCTTGATCAACTGTGGTGAAAAACAGCAGTAAAGTGAATGATTTAGATATCAAAATGCATTCTAGTCAGTTATTGTTCCATCACATTGACGTACAGCCATGTACTGAGCTGATAGCGTATTTCACTGAATGCTAAAAGGTAGACTCCATACAATAAGGTGTGGATTGCAGAAAAATGTATGGGCCCTGTTTTTGATCACTGTGCGTTTCCTGCTTAACCTTCGTGGGAAGATTAAATTTGTCTCTGACGAGGCTTTGCAGCGAGGTATTTCTAGAGAGGAGTGTCTATCATTTTTACCCCCTTTCTCTACTGTCCTTTGTGCTCTTTATGTCTTTTCTGCATCTGCACAAGACTCTGAAGAACCGGTCACTGAAGCCCATGGCCTCCTGGCTGGAGCGCAGCTGTGCATTCTGGGACAGAACCCCCCCCACACACACCACCACCTCTCCCCACCCTTTTAACAAAGAGCTCAGCGCTCTTCAAGGCCTCCTCACGCCACCCCAGCATGTCCTAATCCACCCTCCTCATCATCTTTTTGTCCTCTAAGATGTAATAGATCCGCAACACTGAAAGCAATAGCCAAGCAGGCTGGCAAACAAGGCGCACGCAAGAAGCAAGGCTTTGTGGCGGAACTGAATGAGGAGAGGCTTACTCTCTTTTCCTCCGATTTTTATTGAGCCCTGAAATTGTTTATCCTTTCCTCAGACCCCCTCCCCCCTTCCCCCCCACCCACTCCAGGCTGCGGCTCACAAGACTTGATGAGAAATTTAAACAAACGAGCGAGCTGTGCAACCTCTCCAGATTTCTAGTATGGAAATGCCTCAGCCGCTGTTTGTCCAAGGCGAGGAAGAGGCCGCGGACGCTTAGAAAACTTCCATTCGGCTCGGCGACGGCCACCTCCTCTTCTACGCTTTTGCAGCGAGGAAGCAGCATTGTCTCTGGGGGGCGGCAGAGGTCGCCATTTGAATGGGTGGCTTTGGTGTCCATTGACAAAGAGCTCATGTGACAAAGAACCAGTGTGTGCTGCCACACAGCCCCGCTGAGTAAATCCTGCACAGCATAAGAGCTACCCAGACTGTGAAAATTCTCCTCCCCCCACAAAGCTGGTGGAGAAGAAATTGCGTTCTGAGGCGAGTAATTCTTTGACTGAGTGGATGTTTAGAAATACGTGTGAGCTGCACTGAGTGAAGAGCGTAGTGATGGTTAGGCAGGAGAGTGAGAGAGAGAGGAGAAAGAGAGAGAGAGAGAGAGAGAGAGGGAGAGAGAGAGAGAGAGAGAGAGAGATACACGTCTTTTGGGGAGGTGGAAGATAATGCTACAATGGATGGCACACAATGTGTTTCATTTCACAAATAAAAACAGCAATTGTCTGCAGAGTGTTTGTTTATGTATATTAACTGTTGCTTCCAGACAGCAAAGAGAGCAGCCAAAAGTCTGTCATGGTGATGATTGCTAATGCTTCTACAGATGTGTATACACATACGTATACACACACACACACACAGACACACACCCATTCAGACATACA